>PVLC010004103.1:71276-88831 GCA_004027655.1 Graphiurus murinus
TATATATATATATTTCATTAATTTATGCTCTGATTTTAATAATTTCCTGTCTTCTACTGGCTTTGAGGATAGGCTGTTCCTGTTTTTCAAGGGCTTTGAGATGTCATTAAGTTATTTATTTGATGATTTTTTTGTTCTTTTTATGTGGAAACTCAGTGGTATGAATTTTCCTCTTAGTACTGCCTTCAAGGTGTCCCAGAGGTTTTGATATGTTGTGTCTCTGTTTTCATTGGTTTCTAGGATTTTTTTAATTTCTCCCCTTACTTCTACTATGACCCATTCCCTCGTTCAGCAGTGTGATGTTCAGTCTCCATGTGTTTACATGTTTACTCTGGGTCTTCTTAGAGTTGATTTCTAGTTTCACTGCATTGTGGTCTGAAAATATGCAGGGAATTATGTTACATTTTTTGGGTTTGCAGTGCTTGATTTGTGGCCCAGAATGTGGTCTATTTTGGAGAAGGTTCTATGTGCTGCTGAGAAAAATGTGAATTCAGCTGTAGTTGGGTGAAATATTCTGTATGTGTCTAACATGTCCATTTGGTTTATGGTATTATTTAGGTCTGAAGCATCTTTTTTTTTTTTGCGGTACTAGGAATTGAACTCAGGGGCATTCTGCCTCCGAGTTATACCCCCAGCCCTATTTTTTATTCTTTATTTTGAAAAAGGGTCTCACTAAGTTGCAGAGTGCCTCACTAGGTAGCTGAGGCTGGCAGGGAACCCCAATCCTCCGGTCTCAGCCTCCCAAATGCTGGGATTACAAGCGTGCACCACCACGCCCGGCCCAAACCATCTTTACTGACCTTTTTTTTAGAAGATCAGTCTAGTGATGTGAGAGGAGTATTGAAGTCTTCTAGTATTAGTGTATTGGGATTTATGTGTGACTTTATATCATGCAGAGTTTGTTTTATGAAAGTGGTTGCACCTATGTTTGGGGCATAGATGTTGATATTTTTTATTTCCTCTTGCTGGATTGTTCCTTTTACTAGTAAAAAATGACCTGCTTTGTCTGTTTCATAAGCTTATGCTTGAAATCTAATTTATCTGATATCATAGTTGCTACTCCTGCTTGTCTTTGAGTTCCATTGGCATGGATTACGTTTCTCCAGCCCTTCACCTTTAGTTTGTGGAAATCTTTGCTTGTAAGGTGTGTTTCTTGCAGGAAGCATATAGATGGATTCTGGGTTTTAATCCATTTTGCCACCTTGTGCCTTTTTATTGGGGAGTGGAGACCATTTATATTCAGTATTGAGAGATGATTTTTAATTCCTAACATTTTGAATTTTGACTACTGTTTGCAGAAGTGTTTGTTCTTCTTTGCTCAGTTCTTTGCTTCCTGGAAATTATTGTTTCTCTGGTTCTGACATTTACTTGTTAGTTCTTCTTTGTAGTTAATCTGTTTTAGTATTTTCTCTAGTGCTGGTTTGGAAGTCATAAATTCTTTCAGTTTCTGTTTGTCATGGAAGGGTTTTATATCCCCATCAATTTTGAGAGAGAGTTTTGCTGAGTAGGAGAATCTTGGCTGCAAGTTATTTTCTTCCAGTGTTTGGAATATGTTATTCCATCCCCTCATGGCTTTCATGACTTGTTTTGGGAGATCTGGAGTGATTCTAATTTGTTTGCCTCTAAATATCATTTGGTCGTTTACTTTTGTTGACTTTGGAATTCTCTCCTTAGCCTCTACATTAGTCAGCTTGATTATTATGTGACGTGGTGAACCTCTTCTTTGGTCTTGTCTAAAGGGGGTTCTATATGTTTCCTGTACCTGTATGTCAACTTCTCTTTCTATGTTTGGAAATTTTTCTGATATTACTTCTTTGAAAAGATGGTTGATTCCATTGGTTTCAACTTCCAATCCCTCATCCCTCTTCTATGCCTATTATTCTTAGGTTAGCTCTTTTAAAATTGGCTCAGATCTTGTCAACGTCCAATTCATGCTGTCAAATTGTTTTTTCTAAATTATATACTATGCATTCATTATTGGATTGGTCATCTTCTAAGAGTGATATTTTATTTTCCATGTGGTCTAATCTACTGTTTATAGCTTGTATTGATGCCTTCACTTCAATTATTACATCTTTCACCTTCTTCACTTCCTTCAAGCTTTTCTTTGATTCCTGTTCAAGGTGTCAGATTCTTTGTTTATTTGTTCCTTTATTTCTTTCAGAGTCTCTCTGAATTCTTTTCAGAAATATTGTATCATTTCTACTATTAAAGATCTGAATTGTTCTTCAGTAATCTCAGCAGTTCTGTGTTGGTGAGTTCTGTTATTGTGGGACTGTGGAAGCTTATTGTTTCTTTGCTATTTTCTTTCTCATGAATTCTGTGTTCTTAAGTTTATATCTTTGCTTCTTTTGCTAGCTTTCTATCAATTTATATGTTTCTTATTTCTATTTTCTCTCTGTGAATAGTATCTTGTACTGAGTTGCAATTACTCTAGGGCTCCTTCTGCCTGCTGCAATAGTGCCATTGGCGAGTTTCAGGTGTTGATGTCTGGGGTCCACTTGTTGCTTCTGTTATGGGAATTTGGCTCAGAGGTCTGAGTAGAACAGCTTGTTCCCTCTGCATTTTTAAGCTTGAATGTGGGATTTGTTTCTTCTATCAGCTGAGGTGAGTTTATCCTTGGTGTCTGACATTTCTTTATGGTGGTTCACCCCTCTGGTCCAATCTTGGCAGTAGGGAATTAGCGGTGTCCGCTGGTATATACAATGACAGATTGTGTTGTGTGCAGTGGTGAAGGTTGGGTGAGGAGGGAGAAGACACAGTGATGAGTGCAAGAATAGGGTAAAGCAGACAATATGATCAAAGAGAATGAGAGTTTGAGTTTGTTAAGGCGATATATGGTAGAGATTAGAGATAGTGGATATGTGGGGGGATTCCCATAGTCAATGTAGAGTATTTAGGTGTAGTGATATGCAATGGCTGTGATATAAGATAGGGAGAAAAAAGGAAAAAGAAAAGAGAAAAAAGTGTTGAAGAGAAGAATATAGATAGGAGAGAGGGGGGAACCTTGTAAAAGGGATGAGGAAGAAAGCAGACAAACAAGTAAAAAAAAATAACAAAACAACCAACCATCCAAACAAACAAATAAAAAATAAAACAAAGCAATACAGAACAAAAACAGAATAAGAAAAAAAAAACTGCAAGTATATAAGTACAGAGTGGACTTGGCCTCCGCAGTCCTCTTGGATCTGCATGGATATTTTCAGCTTTTAAATGTCTACTCACTATAATAGATTTTTGAGCATGTTTCAGGCATTCTTATTTGCTCAGTGCCCTATAGTGGTGATGTCCTTTTGTGGACCCCATCATGGGTCACCTGCAGTGGTTAGGACCCTGACCTGATGTCTCTTTCTGTCAGTGCAGGCACTGCGTTCCACTGGATCTGGACCCAGTGTAAGCCCGAGGCACTGTGCTTTCCACAGGCCCTGTGTCTGCTTCTGTCTCTCTGCCTTTGCAGGTGGCAGATGTCCAGTATAAACACGTGGCATTCTCCAGGGGCCCTGTAATGTCTCTGTGCCCTGTGTGCTCTGGGACACTCCCACACTTCTGCTCCTCTCCAACTACTACAAAGATGGGCCCTCAAGTCTATTATTTGCCACAGGAGCCCCTGCTGCTACCCAGTTAACTTAAAATTGGGTGCTGCTCTGGATCTGGAGGGAAAGATGAGCTGGGTTGTCCCTACCGCAGGCTCAAGCTGGACATCCTGGGTGTTCTGGTTTCTGTCCATTGTGTGGGGATACGCCACCTGTGGGGAGTTCTGTATTCACTTACTCCACATCTGGCCTCTGGATTTGCAGGAGGTCATTAGATGTCTCAGTGTTAGTAGACGCCACACCATGCGGGTGGGTCAATGGCAGCGGCACCACCACAGTGCCTGTGGGCTCCTTTGCTCTCCCTGGTCTGCTTTCCCAATTTTGTTCAGCTGTTTTTCAATTTTAATTACTGTGTTCACTTTTTTGCTGTCTTTTTTTCTTCTGTCAAGAAGTTGCTTTTACAGCAGTTTTTATTTGAGTCTTACAGCACCTGAGATGAGGTGTTTCTCTCAGTTGCCCTCTTGCCACCACCTCTTTTCTTTATAAGTCACCCAGCATCAGGAGTTTGTCATTGTCAGAGAAAAGAACGAGACACAGGTGTCTACCATGTGCACACCCTTGGAAAAGCAGCTACTAACTTGTTAGCCAGCTCTCTTCAAAGTATTATGGCTGGCCCCTGGAAGTCTTATGTTTCTTGGGCTCTGCACCCTCTTTGGATAAATTGATTTGCACTCAATGACTAACAAGGTGTACAGGGCTCAAGGGCGTTGCTTGTTGAGTGAGAATGGTGCATTCAGGATGGCACCATGCCTGGCCCTGGCAATACCCCAGTTCAACATGAAAAAGTGACTGGTATCCATCTGGAGAAATTATTCCCTGCTCCTCTACAAGGAGCAACCAAGGCCAAGGTCTGCAGTGACTCCTGGCTGGTGAAAAATTATGTAGCTGGATCTTCAGTCCATGTAAAGAAGGTCTTCTGAAAACAGGACCAGAGCAGGAGAATACTCTCATCTAATATGACTGACAAAAGATACCTGCTACAGAAGAGCTTCTTCATGGTCAGGTAGATGGATGGTCTCCTGTGAATGATGCTCTAGTTAGCATAGAACTTGGCCAGGTCAATGAACAAGGAAGTCATGGTGAGAGGGACTGAGAAAAAATCCTGCATGTCCTCAGTCAAGACCAACCTGGATAGCCGGGCATGGTGGCACACGCTTGTAATCCCAGCATTCGGGAGGCTGAGACCGGAGGATCCGGGTTCGCGGCCAGCCTCAGCTATCTAGTGAGGCACTCTGCAACTTGGTGAGACTCGGTTTCCAAATAAAGAATAAAAAATAGGGCTGGGGGTGTAGCTCGGAGGTAGAATGCCACTGAGTTCAATCCCCAGTACTGCAAAAAAAAAAAAAAAGACCAACCTGGATGCCCATTTCTCCAAATTAGCACTGTGAACCTGTATTGCAAGGGACCACTTAGTCCCCAATGGCATGTTAATTATGTTGAGTATCACAAGAGAAAGTGAGTGTCAGGTGTGATGGTGCACACCTGTAATCCCAGTACTTGAGCAGCTGAGACAGAAGGATCGCAGATTCGAGGCTAGCCTAAGCAACTTAGCAAGAGCTTCAGCAAACTAGTGAGACCCGGTTAAAATAAAAAATAAAAAAGAGCTGGGAGTATAGTTTAGAGGTAGACTGCCCCTGGGTTCAATCCCTAGTACCAAAAACTTAAAATCAATCAATCAATAAAATGAAAGAGGAAGTAGAATTTTAAAACGGACATAACTTGTACTCATTGGAAGAGATACTTATTCAGTGTTTTGGTTGTGCTGTCTTGCTCGCTGTCTCCCTGCTGGCAATATCGTCAGTGTGCTCCCTGTTGGTTCTTCCTCCTAATACATGCACAACCTGCAGCAGCTTCCAGTCCACACATACCTTATGTCTGTGAGGAGCCAGGTGTTTAGAGCACGGGCACCATCTCCAAGACACTCCCCGCCTTGCATCTAGGATGACATGTCTATGTCTCATTGGAAATTACACCATGTCCCTGCAGTTTACCAAAGTTTGTCTCTTTCTATATCTGTATTGTGTTGCACTCAAGAATCTGCATTTTATTGATCAGGGATCTTTATAGCAAATTTCTAATGAAAGCAACAATTGAACAGGTAATAGAGGGCTATATATTTCGTAGAAACAACTGTAAGCTTTGAATTGCAATAACTTTTAAGACCTAATCTCATTTGGCTGGTGCATCCTAGTTTTATCTAGGCAACCTTACCAAACTTATTCTTTTGTTATATCCTAATATGTTAAATGTTCACCACTCCAAATAGTTTTATCCCAGTATACTTAATTGTTTTGATAAGTATTTTGTAAGTTTTAACAATTTATATGATATTGCATTAGAACTTAGGGATTATGAAAGAGCAAGATAGAGATTCTATCCTTAGAACATTAGCAATTAAAGAACATTTCATTATTCATTCAAAAGATGCTCTCATGCCTCTAAAGTATTTGAGCCTGAAGGAAAAGCTGAACTACCCATGGTTGAAAAAACATTCTTTAAGGTATATAAAAAAAGAATATTAACCTAAAGACACACTAATGCCAATAGACTGCCTCCCCCACTAAACCACCTACATGCAGTTAAATATAGATATTAAGCCACAAAGTCATATTTAGTTTAATTTGGGGTTCTTTCTATGTCTTACTGACAGCCTTATGAGCTGTTCAGTTTCTGCTCTGAAAAGTTTGAATGATAGTGTCTATAAGAGGTTGAAATTTTTAACTTTGTATTTCTATTTTGTTTAATAAGCACTCTCCATAAACCATCATTTCAATTATTAGTTCAAGAAAAGTAAGTTCCGTTATAACATTTCACCTAATTTTGGAAGCCATTTTTTAAAAACTAGTCTCCAACAGGCAAGGAAATTATCATCTACTGCAACATTAACTAGAATGAAGTTAAAAATAGTAAAACTTATTTCATAAATTGACATTTTCTTTATAGTTCTTCCCAATGTTTTCTTTCTTTTTTAACAATTTATGTTATAATTTTTAAAAATCTTCACAAAAGTGATATAACTGCTGCACAGCAAGGTTGTAATAACTGCACAGCAAGCAGTTCCAAGTATCTCGCCCTTTGTTCAATATCTTTTTTTTTTGTTCCTTGAGAGAAGGTTATTGTACAATAATTATATATCTTGTTATTTATACCTTATTACTTTAGTATTGTGTACTCTTCTGTGTTAGTTATTAGCAAGGAGAAAAAGATGTAACCCAGGGTCAACAGCTAGTATTGCCCGGCTCCAATCAGATGTACCAATTACAATTGATATAATTAGATTAATAAAATATAATTAATATATCCAAGACCTTGAGATTTTTTTCTTCTATTTTTTTCAGAATACTTTTAGTAAGACGGAGTTCAGAAGATTAGTGTGAAATAAAGACAAATGAAAGAGAAGGACTTACTTCATTTCTTACTCCATAACTAATATCCTCACTACCCAAGTCCCAGTTCTCACCCAAGCAGAAAATCAGAAAAAGATCTTCTGCCATCTCTCATTGTCTTCTCTGTCTCCCAGTTTTCAGTTCTCTCTCCCTCGCTTCAGTAGGCTTAAGACCAACAGTTAAAGGACGTCATCTGAACCGCCAGAAGTAGTCTGTATTGTGTCACTTTCTAGTGAGTCCTGGTACACTCTTTCAGATACCGCAAAAGCAGGAAAAACAAAAAAAGTCTGGCTGATTAGAAACCCACTCATTCAAATATGAATTGAATTCTTCTTATGGAGCAGATCTGGTCCAGGACTATCAATTAGCTAGTGAGAAAGATCAATATAATCTAGGTAGTGGAGACGCTTCTGCCCCAGAGGGAGTTCATGCTGACCAAGAAACTAAGATTCAGATGGACATGTTAAGAAAGAGAAGTAGAGGGTGGGAGCTTATGGGGGAGAGCTGTAATGTTCTGGAGTGGGACAAAGTGATTTAGAGAAAGTGAAGGAAGATATCCTGGTAGGAGAAAACTTTTAGCTATGCTCCAAACCCTGGCAGAAGTTAGTGAAAATGTTGAGAGTGGGCATGGAAAACTGGTGGAGGTTGTATCAACCCTCTAGGCATAAGAAAACATGGGCAGGAGCTGGAGGTGGGGAGGACAGCAGCCCATGAAATGAAGAGGGTGTGTCAGTCTGTTTTCTGTTGCTGTAACTGAATGCCTGAAATGGGGTCATTTGTAAACAAAATAGGTTTATTTGGGCTTAGAGCTATGGATATGCCCACAGTCAGTGTGCTGGCATCTCAGGGAGCTGAGAGGCTTTCTGCTTCACTGTAATGTGGTAAAGGGCACTGCATGCCAAGAAAGACAAACATAGTCCAGAGATAATACATTAACCCATGATTCCATTCATCCACCAATGGTTTGATCCACCCAGGAGTGCAGGGTCCTCAGTCACCTCTTCAAGGTCTCATGGGCACCCACCTCTTAATACTTCCCAATGGGGATTAAGTGTCAACATGAGTTTCAGTGGGGACACCAAACCACAGCACAAGGATAATATGACGAGAGCCCTGGGGACAAGAGGGCCGATCCTTCAAGGAGTTTCTCAGTCTGGCCTGAGCACACTGTCTCCTCATTTTATACTACTTACAAGGCTTCAATGGACCATGCCACCTACAAGACCATGCTTCGTGGTTTCATGTCCGAAGGTCAGAGATCTCCTATACAAGCCACATCATTTTACTGAGTCTACTCAAGGCCTCCAATGGCCTCAACGGAACCTCCAAGTTCATTTGCAAAAAATCAACTCATCATTTGGCCCTGAAATCAGTCCTTCCCAATATTCCCCCATCTCTCCATTTTTTTTGTTTTATAAAGCAGGAATTAGGAGGAAATTGGAACAATTATCTGTCTTTTCCCTTGTTGTGGACCACACATTTGTGTCCCTCCTCATTGCCAAAATTCAGCCCAGTGTGATAGTCTTTGGAAGTGGGGTCCATGGGAAGTCGTGCTGGGGTAGGTCATGAGAGTAGGGCCTTCCTCATGGGATTAATGCCTTTCTAAAAAGAGGGAGGAGACCCATCTCACTCTGCTCTGCTGGGTGAGGATGCAGTAAGAGATCAGCAGTGAACCTTCTGTAAACCAGAAAGCAGGTCCTCCTTCATCTCAAATTTGTTGACACTGCAATTTTAGACTACCCAGCCTCTGAGACTATAAGAAATAAAAGTTTGCTGTTTAAGTCACTCAGTCTATGGTTTTTGTTATGGCAAATACCTTAGCAGGCTGAGACAACTGAGACACTTCTCTATGATTTGAGACACTCTCTATGATCTGAGACACTCTCCTATGATGGCCAATCTTATAATCAAACATGTTATTTTTCTTCTTGCCTATCTCTTGGGTATGGCTCTTCCTGTCAACTTTTACTATCACCACCTTCACCTCAGCAACCATCAGCTTGGCTCTGGGCTGCTGAGATTCTAGTACCTACTACCTGGGTTTCCTGCACCCATTTTCTCCTCATGCTAGATCCCACACATTATAGACTTCCTGCTTCTGTTCAGAATGGAGAAAGTTAGAAAGGAAATCACTTCAACCTTCACAAAACAACAAGAACAATGCAAAATAATCTGCAAATTTCCATGCTTTGTCTTCCTTTTTCTTTCCTTCCTTTCTCTTTCTTTTTTCTCTTTCTTTTTTTGTGGTACTGAGGATTGAATCCAGGGGTACTCTACCTCTGAGCAACACTCCCAGCCCTATTTTAGTTTTATTTTCAAACACAGTCTCCCTGGGTTGATGAGAGTCTCGCTACTTGCTGAAGCTGTCCTCGAACCTGTGATCCTCTTGTCTCAGGCTCCCAAGAACTGGGATTACAGGTGTGCACCATCATGCCCAGCTTCCTGTGTTTTTTGAACCACTTCTGGAGGTCACAGGACAAGCAATCCACCTGAAATCCAAGGAATGCAGGTGTTTGCAAAAAGAGAGGCACATTGTCATGACCTTACTTATGACAAGCACCACAGAGCAATGGTGAAGATGGCTCAGCTAAAATGTTTAAGAAACTGGTAAAAGCTGAGTGAAGGCCAGCAAGTGGATAGACTCCTAAGGGTGCAAGTGTTCAGAGAATTTATTCCTACTTGCAGACTGAGCTATGGGGCCTCTCAGTGTGCTCCATACATAGCATCATTTGCAGTCCAGTGGGGAGGAGATAGCAACCAGGTGAAGTGGTAAAGAGGTGAGCACCACTGTATCCCACATAGGGTACAGTGCCATGGGGGCATCCAGATCCTTCTGCCTATCATCTTCATTGAACACAAGTATTCAACTACTGTGAGACAGAATAATTCCCTTAGAGAGTTATTAGACATGCATGCCAACACTCAATGGGTTAGGTGGTATTTTTGTCTTTGTAAGAATGTGAGAGACCACATATGTGATTATAATGGACTTCTAGTTAAAATGGACTATTTCTGACTTGTAGAACTATGCTCTAAAAATACAAACTTACTATTCATAAGCTCAGAAAATAAACTCATTGCAGCCAGGGGAGAATAACAACAACAACAAAAAAATCTCTACCCCTGGAATAATGATGGGAATGTGCGCTGTGCTGAGAAGAAAGGCTGGTGTTCTGCTCAGCATTCTTGCAGCTATAATCTAAGAGTGACCATGTAATTTAGAGGAAGGAAGATTTATTTTCTTATGGTTTCAGGTTCAATCCATGTGAGGTTGAGATCCGCTGGTGGGCTGTGTTCCTCACATCAGGGGTAGGAGGATCCATATATAATCCCCAAGACCTTGCCTCCAGGGATCCAGCTCCAGCCACCCCTACCGGCCTGGGTCCACCCAGATAAACCCACTACAAGGGATTCATCCACTGCTGGGATTACAACTCTCATGGCTCCATTACATCAGCTCTCAACATTAAAAATGAGCTCAGTGGGGAACATTTTATATCTAACTATAATAGCTGGGAAAGCGCAGGAGCTTTGAAAAGGCCACAGGCCTTGGGTTTAGGGGCAGAGGACATTCCAAGCTTGAGGCTCAATCAGCAAACAGTGATGCCACATTACCCCTACACCAGATATGTAGGCTTGGAGTCACCAACAAGAAATCAGATGGAAGGGCTTGGTGTAAGCACAAGTAACCACAATGTAGTTGTTTAAGAAGGACAAACATGAAGAGAAACACTCTCTGAGTGAGAACACCAAGGAGCACCTACAACTGGGGTTCTAGCAGATATTGAGAAAAACTGGTAAACCAGCTCCCATTCTGAAGGCGAAGTAATACGAGAGGGATTGGAAGTCTCTGGTTCACTTCTACCTATGGTAACAGCAATAAGTCCAGCTCCTCTTCAATTTTGGGGAAAATTATGCAAAAACTCACACTGAAAACTATAAGAGAAGCATGCCTCATTTCAGCCATAACCCCCTAGTCTCTGCTGTTCCACACAGGGTGTTCAAATTTTACCCAAAGATGAGAGGTGTGCAAAAATCCAAGAAAAAACAAAACAATGTCAACAGGCAAAGCAATCCATTCCACTGAAAGCAGGCTCAGACATGATAGATATTGGAACTTATCAAGACAAAAAAATGTTAAAATAAGTATAGTTAAGTTAAGGTGTGTGTGTGGGTGTGTCTGTGTGTGTGTGTGTTTGGTACTGAGAATTAAACTCAGGTGTGTACCTCTGAGCTACACCGTCAGCCCCATTTCATTTTTTATTTTGAAACGGGGTCTTGCTAAGTTACATAGGAACTCACTAAGTTGCTGAGGCTGGCCTTGAACCTGTGATTCTCCTGTCTCAGATTCCCAAGTACTGAGATTACAGGAGTGCACCACCATGCCTAGAACCAGTTAGTTGTTTTAAATGCTCTAATGGAAAAGGTAGAAAACAAGCAAGATGAGATCAGTTATTTGAGACTAGAAAGTATAAGAAAATGCCATAAGTGAAAGTCATAGTAACAGAGATGAAGGACCCTTCCTTGAGTTTGTAAGTTGACGACACAAAATAAAAATCAGAGGCCTTGAGGATGAATCAATAAAAATAATCCAATGTTAAACACAACGAGAACAAAGAGCAGCAAAGGGAGAATTAAACCTCTACGACCCTTGGGACAATATCAAATTGAAATAACAGAAGGAGAAAAAAGACAATAGAATTATTTTACAAGGTAATGTCTGGGAATTTTCCAAAGTTTATGTCAGATACTAAACTACCTATACAGAAACCCCAGAAAACAATAAAACGGGGGAAAAAAATCTAAGCATATCATCCTCAAACTGTTAACAACCCAAGACAATGAAAAATCACAAACTATGAAGACAAATAGATAATAGAGTATACTCTTTAAGCTACTGAATAAAATATCTTGCAAACTGAGAATTCTATGGCCAATAAAAATATTTTCAAAAAATCAACAAAATCTAAAACTTTCACTGATGAATAAAAGCTGAGATCATCAGGCCTGTTAATAAAGTTTTCCAGACTAAACAGATAAACTTTGCCTACCCAAAGCCATAAAGAGTGCTGGAAGTGGAATAAAGAAAATATGAAATTCAATTTTTCTTATTTCAATTACTCTAAAATATAATACACTAATGTAAAAGTCATGGCAATGTATTATACATATATCAAATATATGTAGAGGTAAAATGCCTGATAAAAATAATACAAAGAATATAGGAGAAAAAATGATAATATTAAACTGTTAGTTCCTTAACATATGAATCACTATAGTATTATTTTATGATATGTTCTGGTAAGTTTAATATGTATATAATAAATAGAAACTACTAAAATACTAGTTTGGAAGTATAAATAAGTATAAATAAGCCAATAGTGGAGAAAAATAGTCACAGAACACACACACACACACACACACACACACACACACACACACACCACGTAACCTAATTAAAGAAAAAAGAGAATAGAGTAAGAATAAGAAACATATAGAACAAATTAAAAAAAAAAAGTTTGCTGGATGGCATATTTTACCTGACCATGCTAACGACTATAAAAAATGTAAAAGTGTAAGTGCATTAAGTAAATAGCAGAGATCATCAGATTTGATGAAAAAGCATACAAACTAAATACATACTGTTTAAATGAAACCCACATTAACTATAAGGTCATAGAAATAGAACAAATAAAAATAGATATACAGAAAAATAGGTGGAAATTCAATATATCTAAAGTAATATTGGATAAAGTGGACTGAAGCACACAGAGATGTTGTGTACATATATGAATTTATCACTTTCAATTTCATTATGATGTACAAGTTTATTGCACTAATAAAATTCTAAAAAATAAATATTTTTAAAAGTTACAGTAACCATATTATTATCAGAGAAAATGGACTTCAGAAAAAGAAACATCAACAGGAACTTGTAAGGCCATTTTGTAGTAAGTAATATGGTCATTAGTAGGCCATTAACCTCAAGAAGATATAACAATTCAAGTGTATAATCATATATAAATATTGTTTCAAAAGTTATGAAGTAAAAATGAATAAAACTGAAGAGGAAAATATACAAGGTCACAGTCATGCTTGGAATCTTCAACATTCCTTTTTTCAGTGATTGATAGAAGACTGTGAGTGAATAATACTACAAAAACCTGAAGAATACTACCAACTACTACTACCTATTGACACTTCTGGAACATTCTACTCAGAAGAGGAATTTATACTCATATATTCATATATATTAAACATTCACAAAGTTATATCAGATACTAGGTCATAAAGCAAATTTAAAATATCTCTTCTGACAATAGGATAAAAATCAATAAAAGTAAGATATCTTAAAAATTCAAAGTATAAGGATATTACACAACATACTTTTAAAATTAACTAATGAACCAAAAGGAACTCTTAAATAAAACTAAGAACATCTGAACAAAAATGAAAATAGAATGTATCAAAATATGTGGTATGCAACTATTGCAATGCTTAGAGGAAAAATTATACCTTAAATCTTTATATTAATGAAGTCTTGAAACATCAATCTGAGTTTTCACCTTTAAAAATTAGACAATGAAGAGGAAATTAAGCTCAAAACAATCAGGAAAATAAATTAAATCAATAAAATCAGAAATCAATGAAATGAAAATAGGAGAGCAATAATAAAAATCAATGAAATCAAGAGCTAGTACTTTGAAAACAGTCTAATAAAAGTAGTGAACTACTTTCCAGCTTGACCAAGCCAAAAAAAAAAAAAAAAATTAGGGAAGACCCAAATTACCAATATAAGGAATGAAGAAGAGGCATCACTGCAGATCCAACAGACACCAGCAGAATAATTAAAGAGTACTATAAGTAACTATAAGTCCATAAATATGAACACAAGGATGAAATGGGTAAACTTCTTAAAATACACAAGCTATAGCCAGGTGTGGTGGCACATGCCTGTAATACCAGTACTTAGGAGGCTGAGACAGGAGGATCACAGGTTTGAAGCCAGCCTCAACAACTTAGCCAGGCTCTCAGCAACATAATGGGATCCTATTTCCAAATAAAAAATAAAATAGGGCTGTAGGTGTAGCTCAGAGGTAGAATGGAGACCAGCAATATACAAAAAGGGGGATGTGCTACACATACATTCATGGTCAGTTTGGTATTCAAAAATAAACCAATGTAATTGGCAATATATGCTATATTAATAGACTAAAGAATGAAATCATTTTGTCATCCCCATTGATGTATAAAGAGCATATGGCAGAATCCAACATTTATAATGAAATATCTTTAAAAATCTATACTAGACAACAAAATTCCTACAACTAGCAACATACTTAATGATGACAGATGAAAATGCTCCCTTCAACTCCAGACTGGGAACAGTGCAATAATATCCTTTATACTCCATTCATCATTGTTTTGAAGTCCTAGGCAGAGTGACAAAGCAAGAAGCGTGCGGGGTGGGGGTGGGGGGTCCGAATTGATTAGAAAACAAAATGTGTTTCTATTAGCAGATGACATAATTCTCTGCATACAAAAATTCCTCCAAAATCTACCAAATGCTTCTAGAGCTAACAAGTAAAATTAGAGAGGTCACAGCCTGCAAGGTCAATATACAAAAGTCAATCATGTTTCTATACGCTAGGAATGAATAAGTAGAGTTTAACTGGAACTCTCTTTCATTGATGGTGGCCATGTACCATGGCACATCACTTTAAAAAGTAATTTGTTTTAAATATGAACTTTCCTTGTGACCCCAAGTGCTACTGCCACCTGTTTATTCAAGAAAAAAAATCAAGACTTATCTTCACATAAAAAAACAAATCTGCGAGTGATTATAGCAGCATTATTAACAATCAGCCCAAACTGGAAATAATCTAAAATATCTTTCAGATCTTGAGTAGATAAACAGTAATATGTTCATGCAATAAAAACAAGTCTGTAATAAAAAGGAACAGACTGCTGAAATGTGCTACACCTTAAATTGATCTCAAGGGCTTTATGTTGAGTGAAAGAAGCCAGATCCTAAAAGTTACATGCTGCATGACACTCTTTATGCAGCATTTGGGAAAAGAAAAATCTAAAGGGACAAAATGTAAGTCAGTGGTTGCCAAGCTTTGGGACGTAGGAGTGTGTTTAACTATGAAGAGCCAATAAAAAGTTATTTGGGATGTGATAAAAATGCTGATGTTCTGTTTCCTGATTGTGGTGAAGGGCATATGACAGCATTTATCAGAATTGTACAACACAAAGACTGCATTCTTTATAAATAATAAATAATATTTATTTAGCTTACTCCTATTTTATGGCAAAAAAAAAATCTTCAACATGATTGCAAAGGGTTATATTTCCTCTTACATCTCCACTCAAATTGATCATCAAGGTGCCCTCATTCACAAAGCTTCCTAAATGTTACTCTTGTGAGGAATTTCAAGATATGGTTCACACTGCCTGGAATCTCTTCCCCCATCTTTCTTGAAAGTATATTATCTTGATAATTTCCTATTCTTTCTTCAGATTCCTGAGCTTTTCCAATCCTTTCAGAGAAGATATCTCTAATCTTTACCTATTATAAGTTTTATAGTTTCCAATCTTACTCATAGCATTTACCACCAAAAGCATTTGTTCTTTATTAATGTGTTTCTCTTCCATTAGAATCTAAGTTCCAAGACGGCAGAGACCTTTATCCCCTAACTCTCTAAGAATGATACATGGTACACAGTGGATGCTAAATATTATCCATTGATTGAAAGGGTGAATGGTCATGGGAAAAAAAGAGAGAAGATTCAAATAAAAAATGACAAAAGATACTATAATCCCTACAAACATAAACATGATCATAAAAAATACTGTCAGAAACTATATGCCAACAAACTAGCTAATTTAAGTAAAATAGACAAAATCCTAGAAAAACAGACACTGAAAGTAAATCAAGAAGAAATAGATAATCTGATTATACCTATAACATATAAACAGATTTTTTGTGCGTGTGATACTGGGGATTGAACACAGGAACATTCTAACACCAAGTTATACCCCTAGTCCTTTTACTATTTTTTGTTTTGAAATGGTCTCACAAAATTGCTGAGGCTGACCTCCAACCTGCCATTCTTCTGTCTCAGCCTCCCAAGTGCTGAGATCACTGGTGTGCCACGACACATCTGGCTTGGCACCAATTCTTCATAATCTCTTCTACATAACACAGAGCAGGGAATACTTATCAACTCTTTCAGTGAGACTAGTATTATCATGATGCCAATACCAGGTAAAGATATCACAAGAAAAGAAAACTACACACCAATATTCCTTAATTATAAACACATATATACACAAAAATATCTTTTAGAAAGCAGTAGAAAATCAAATCCAAAAACGTATAAAAATAATCACATACCATGATCAAGTGATTTTTTTTCTAGCAAACAACCTGGAACAATAGACAAAAGCCATTTAATGTAATACACCATAAAATCTAATAATCTCTGTAGATGCAGATAAATAATGTCAGAATTCAACACTCTTCAGCTGGGCGTGGTGGTGCATGCTTGTAATCTCAGTACTTGGGAGGCTGAGACAGGAGGACTGCAGGTAAGAAAAAGGAATAAAAGAAACCAGATTAGAGGGAGGAAGCAAAAGTGCCCCTCTTTGAGGCAACATGGTCTTACATTAGAAGATCCTACACTACTCACTAAAAATAACTGTCACAAATAATAAGTAAGATCACAAGATCAACATGCAAAATTACTTGCATTTCTATAGTATAGATATTAACATTTCAAACATAAAATGAAGAAAACCATTCCATTTACAATAGCATCAAGAAGCATAAAAATGATTTTAAAGAAAAAATATAAAACTCATACACTTTAAACTGCAAAACATTGTTGAGAGAAATCTAAATAAATGGAAAACTATCTCTAAGTCTATCTACAGACACCATTTTTTTTTTTTGCAGAAACTGATGACACAACCCTAAAATTCATAGGAAATTTCAAGAAACTCAGAATTGCTAACGCAATCTTCAAAAAGACACACATGGGAGGAGGATTCACAGCTCTTGATTTTAAACTTATTGCAAAGCTACAATGATCAGCACAGCATGGTACTGCCATAGCAACTGATAAACAGAAAGCAAAGGAATGGGGGAGACAGCCTGAACATAAGCCCTCACATACACAGTCAACAGCTTTTTTAGAAAGATGCTAGGGAGAAGACAGTGTTTTTCAATGATTGGTGCTGAGAAAATGGGATATCTACATGCTAAAGAATAGCTTTTACTTCCACCTCATACTACACACCACCATGAGCTCAAAATGGATAGATCTACGTGTAAGAGCTAAACAGCAAATTTGAGGAAAAGAGGGAAATGAGCTGGTCATGTGGTGACACACTCCTGTAATCCCAGTACTTGTGAATCAGAGACAGGAGGATTGCAGGGTTGAGAACAGCTTCAGCAACCTAGCATGACCCTATTTCAAAACAAAAAAAATAAAAAAAAGGTTCTGGAGGTGTAGCTCTGAGATAGGTTGCCCCTGAGTTCTCAGTATCAGAGAGAGAGAGAGAGAGAGAG
>PVLC010004104.1:0-32223 GCA_004027655.1 Graphiurus murinus
TTGTAATCCCAGCATTCGGGAGGCTGAGACCGGAGGATCCGGGTTCGCGGCCAGCCTCAGCTACCTAGTGAGGCACTCCGCAACTTAGTGAGACTCGGTTTCAAAATAAAGAATAAAAAATAGGGCTGGGGGCGTAGCTCGGAGGTAGAATGCCCCTGAGTTCAATCCCCAGTACCGCAAAAAAAAAAAAAATAAAAAATAAAAATAAAAAATAAAAAATAGGGCTGGGGGTATAGCTCGGAGGTAGAACGCCCCTGAGTTCAGTCCCCAGTACGGGGGGGGAGGGGGGGGGGAAATCTGCCAGCACCTGCATCTTGGATCCCTTCACCTCCACAACTGTGAGCAATAACGTTCTGCTACTTATAAACTATCCGGAGTTTATGTTATTTCAGTACAGCAGCCTGAATGGACCAAGACACCTGATAGCCTAAAATTCTAAATGGCTTAATTTAAAGTGCTCCCAAGAAATGGTGTAAGTACTAAAGAAATAGCTGTCAGTATGTAATTTGCTCATTGGTAGTAAAGAGGAATGAGTGGGTTTTTAAAAATTTTTTTTTAAGAATAAATAATGGCGACTGAGAAATGTTAGCTTTAAGAATATCTAGTTTAATAAAGAATGAGGCCTTCCTCTCTAAAATTAGGAGGGACACTCCTGTGGATGCTAGTGCTGCTGCACTCCGTATTATTGGGATGTGATGACAAGGAAGAGGAAGAAATCTCCCATGTAGTCTGTATGGAACATTAGTGTACAACAACTGGAGATTCTGCCAAATTCGTAATGGCACGATGTAGGAGAAAAAACAATACTGTAGAAGTGTGGTTCTAATAATTTTACAGAAAATTTATAGACATAATTAACTATTATATTAATAATTTTGCATCGTACCAAAACATAAATAGGGCAACAATAAAATTTTACAATTTTTCAAATACACGAAGGCCAGAATATAGAGTCCATTCTACTTTACATACTAATTAGTTTTAGGGTTTAATTCATGTAAGATTTAATGCAACCTGATGAGATCAGGAGAAATATTTTGAGGAAGTTTGGTTCATAAGACATTTAATTCTCATCAATATGTTGATGTTAGAATTGGAAACAAATGAAAATCTGAGTGATAAGCGATATCGAATAATTGTTATCCATAATACAAGAATTTAGTTAAATAATTAAAATAACTTGACACTTTTTAAACATTAAGTAATTAATCAATTAATTTGTGGTACTGGGGATTGAACCCAGGGATGTTCTACCCCTGAACTACTTCCCCCTTTTTATTTTGACACAGGGTCTCACAAAGTCTCCCAGGCTGGCCTAGAACTTGCAATCTTTCAGTCTCAAGGTTCAGTAGGTGGGATTACAATGGAACACTACTCTCAGGTGGATTCCTTTCTTCCTCCCTGGGAATTGGCTTTGGACATGCTAGGCAAGCGCTCTACTACGGACCTACATCTCCAGCTCAATTGTGTATCTTAAAATGTTAAAAGTTATTCTAGAATGGTTAGGCTAGATAAGTTTTGCTTATACATGGAGGAAGCTACAAAACTAACTAAAAACATCTTTTATTAGGTTTTCTACTCCTGTCCGCAGTTCCAATAGACATGCTGTTCCTAAGAAAAAAAAGATGTGGTTCTAGATGTACAAGTCCGGTTCACCATCTAACCCGGGATATAGTACAAAAGAGTGGCCTCTGAGAAGCAGGGAAGGAAGTCCACCTCGGGAGAACGTCTTGTTCAGTACGAAGCCAAAGCATGCACTAGAACCTCGCGGTGGAGACGATGCCGGCACCTGAACAACACTGGGGCCCAAGGGTGGGAATGAACGGCGGCGCTTCTGCAGGTCCCAGAAGCGAGGGAAATGGCTTTAGCGAGAGTAAGCTCCTTGTATCACTTTATGGAGTGTGATAGATGTAAAGTATGTCCATTTGCAAAACCAGTGTCTCCAATGAAGATTCTCAAAACCTCCGGACAGGGAAGGGAAGCCACGGTGTCTTCGTGGTGAAAGAGTGCATCCTGCCTGCACCAAGGTCCGCGGGAGCCGACGCCCAGCACCCCGGGGCGCCCCCTCCCCGCGAGGCTGGGTGGCGGTGGGGCACGCGCGCGGGGCTGGCCCGAACTTCCCGCCGGAACGCCCGCTCCCGGCGCGCCGGCCGCCGAGTTCTCGCGAGAGCAGCGGGCGCGGGGCTCCGCGGCTTCGGGGCGCGGGGAAGCCTGGGGACGAGGCGCGGGCAGGGCCGGGACGCCGGGACGCCGCTCCTGCCAGTCGCCGAGGCCAGCCCCTGACGTCAGTTTTCCTCAAAGTCAACAGCGAGGAAGCGGCGGCCGCGGGGAGCGGCGAGACCCCCGCCGCCGGGCCCAGCTCCGCGGCCGCCGCGCCGGCGCCCGTCCCCGCCCGCGGCTGCGGTGATGAATTGAACTGTAGCGACATCCGATTCCTATGTAGTCCCCGCCTCCTCCGCTACTGCCGCCGCCTCCGCCCGCCGCCGCCGCCGCCGCCGCTCCAGCTCCGGCCCGGCCCGGCGGTCCCGCCCGCCGCCGCCGCCGCCGCCCCCGCCCGGCCGGTCGCAGTCCGCGGGGAGGGGGCCGGAGGAGGAGCCCGGCCGCGCGCCCCTCCCCCGCCGCCGCTGCCGCCGCCGCCGCCGCCGCCGCCGCAGGTAACCGCGCCCTCCCGGCGGCCGCCGCCGGCCTCCCTCCTGCCTCCTCTGGGGCGGGCGGGCGGCCGCGCGGTCTCGGCGGGGCGGGCGGGCAGGCGTGGCGGGGAGGTCGGCTGGCCGGGCCGGGATGCCGCGGGGGCCCCGCACTGCGCTCCGGAGAGGGTGCTCGGGGCCTGGCGGGGCGCCGCGGCCTGCGCCGCGCGGCCGGGGAGGGGGCGGCGGTTGCATAACGCGGGGCACCGGCGTGGGGAGGCCGGGTGGCGGCGGGGGTCCCGGAGTCCCGGCTCCGGCGCGGGGGTCGCGCCCACGGCTGTGTTTAGTAGTAGCAGGCTGGATCCGCCCCGGAGTGGCGTGCTAAGAATAGAGACGTGCGGAGATGCTGAGTCTGGCTGGTCCGCGGATGCTGTCGCCACCGCCTGCTCCGCTGCAAGTAAACAAACCGGCCTCCTCCCCGCGCGTCCACCTCCCGCGCCGCGGGCCGCACTACCAGGATACCCGGCCCCACGCCCAGCGGGTCACTCGGCGGGCATTCCCGGGGCCTCCCGCAAGACTTGAGGTGCTCAGCCTCCGGGGCCGGGTCTTCCCTAGACCAGCGTTTACTGTTTGTTTACCTTCCAAAAGCCGAGACAGTGCGTACCCATGAGTCAAAGCTAGCATGCTCCCTGGTTCTCCATCAGAAGAATGCTAGGAAAATAATACTCATTTTGCCAGTGTGGCAGTTTGGTTGGAAGCTCAATGGGTTTTAACCGGTAAAGTTTCCAAATAGGAATTCGACAATGAAATCTGTGTATCTGCTTTAAATCCTAGTACTGTTAAATGTTCATACTTTGTCTTTATCTTGAAGCTAAAGGGTGTAAAATAATGACTTTTCATATTTAAAACGTGGCTGAATATCTCAGGTCATCAGTTTAGAAGTGTGTTCCATATTTGGTAAAGCTTAGTCGTATTATAGCTAGTAGAACTGTAAACCACTAGACAACCACTGCGTTTTGTTTTTGGTAGAAACTCATTCATTATATTAGGTTACAAATTCACTTGGGGAAAACGTTGGAAAAGCCAAAGGTGGAAGAGTTCAATAAAGATGGTTTAAGAAATGAAGACTAGTTTTCAGAACCAGCAACGTTTGAAAAATAGGTATAAATGAATGAGAATATCCCAGGTGGTCCAAAGTATGAAAACATTTTTATTAAACTTTACTTCATAAATTTCTAGTTTTTCAGGATATATGACTGAATACACAATTGTATGCAGAAACATCAAGATGTAAATTTTTTTGTTTTATTCATATATAACCTTGATTGTATTTGAAGATCTACTTTTTTTTTGTTTTTCTTATTGGGGTTGACTCCAATATCCTT
The DNA here is from genome assembly GCA_004027655.1 of Graphiurus murinus. NCBI lineage: Eukaryota > Metazoa > Chordata > Mammalia > Rodentia > Gliridae > Graphiurus > Graphiurus murinus. The sequence continues at coordinate 4,013 of PVLC010004104.1, forward strand.
GATTTGAGCTTCTAATTTTAAAGTGAAGGAGAGCATGTGTCACATGCATGAGACAACACTGGAATTTAGATGAATGTAGGTAGTGGTTTAGTTTTCAGTTTTATGTTTGTACTGTATATTTGGACTCGAATGCTTTTGTACAGTATTTCAAAATTAATGTCTAACTTAAAGAAGTCCCGCAAAAAATTTAAGAAACTATTATTTGTATTCGTTTTGTTTCCTACACTTAACTTTCTGTAATGATTAGTGAGTTGTCTTCCAACTTAAAATTAACTTTTAGTTTCGTAATCTTGACATTGATCCTTAGTTTCAAGTTGTATATGTCAGAGTACTTACTTAAAGGCACTGCTTTGGGCTTTTTTTTAGTTATGTAATTTTATAGTAAAATAGTTTAAATGAAGTTTCATTCATTTAAATTGGGGTGAACTGTGTTCTAGGGGCTGGTTCGAGTACAGATTTTCAATATTTTTATATCATTAGGATCACTATCATTAAAAAGAGTTTGTCTTCAGAATTACTGCAAATCTAAATGAACACTGTTAAACTTTTTTGGGGGAGGTGAATGTAGTGCAGTGTAGGGATTTAGGATTTTTTTAAAACTCTTAGCTTTTGGTTTAAATGTATGGAAATTTCCAACTATTTGAGCTTCTTTAAAAGAGGAACCAGTTTTATAAGTTGCTTTTGTGGAAGTTTAGCTTTTACTCAAACTTTGACATTTTTGTGAAGAGATAGCTCTTTACCCTTTCCTTTGTTGTTGTATCTATTAGTTCAAGAATTTGTCCTTGAGATTATTAGGCAGTTACTGTTAACAGTGTGTTAATTGGATCTTTATCATGACTTGATATGCTCACTATAGTGTGGTTAAGTTTGAAGCATTAAGAAATAATTTAAAGTCATTTTAGATTTGAACAACAATATGCAAGAACAAGAAAACCTTTTCATTTTACTTGGAACAAATCAGTCTTGTAATTTGCCTTACATTTTGAAGGTTAATATGAATTAATACACATAACTTTTGTAGAAGATTTGTGTTAAAATATTTAAGTAGTTTAAAATTGCAGCATGTGTATTAGTATTCAGAATCCTGGTTTCACACAGTATGCACTTTTCTGGAAAGGTAGCCTGAATCATGTGATGTTAAAAGATATTTTGTCATGGTCTTTTATATATGATAAAGTTAGATTCAATTTCCAATTAATGCTAGTCAGTGCCTAGTGAGCACTCCTATTTGTGCTTTACTGTATTAATTCATTTAGTCTTCACAGCAACCCTTGCTATGCTTTTGAAAGTGATTTTCACATGAGAAAAAGTTATTGTGGCATAAAAAATCCATTTCAACTTTCTTGATTTGGAACACTTTTAGTGTTTTCTCTAACTTGTTTGTGCCTGTTCTTAGATTTCATGGTGACAAGACTAAATATGGATCATGTACAATAATTCCCACAGAAACAAGATAATAGAGTAAAAAAAAAGATGTGTTGACTGACCCATTAGCTGCCTTTTTCATTTCATTTGTTTCAAAAGCCAAATTAAGTGCCTGAAGTGCTTACCTATTTTATTATAGCATTATAGTCTTTTAAGCAAGTTAGATGTAAACTCATTTCTTCTGCCAGGTAATCTTCAAGTAGTAGCTGATAAATAGATTAAAATGTGCTTCTTGACCTATAAATGTGTTTTGTAGTTCTGCTTTTTTTCAAGACTTTGCTTATATTTATTACCAACTGCAGATATTTCACATTTTTAAGTGGGTATATTTTGCAAATATTCTGAGAGGAAAATAAAAAGATGTACTGGAAGAAAACACAGGAGGATGTTCAAATAAAAAACTTTTTTTCTTCCTTATTTTAAGAAAGCCTCTGACTATATTTGGATGGCTGGGGGGATGAGGGAAAGAAAGGTAATGTTTTGTCAATAATGGAGGTTAGCCCAAATTTTTTTTTTTTTTTTTTTTTTTTGCAGTACTGGGGATTGAACTCAGGGGCATTCTACCTCCGAGCTATACCCCCAGCCCTATTTTTTATTCTTTATTTTGAAACAGGGTCTCACTAAGTTGCGGAGTGCCTCACTAGGTAGCTGAGGCTGGCCGCGAACCCGGATCCTCCGGTCTCAGCCTCCCGAATGCTGGGATTGCAAGCGTGCGCCACCACGCCCGGTTAGCCCAAATTTTATCTGAGCTAAATTGCTGTTGAAAGTTCTATCTTCCCAATTCTATATTAAACTTTTGAGGACAGGGGCTCTGATGTATAATTGTGATACTCTCACCTGTGATGCCATCTTTTGATACTGGGTAGGTTTTTTAAAATTTCATTTTAATGGTACTGAGGATTGAATTCAGGGGCATTCTACCTCTGAGCTATGCCCCCAGCCTTATTTTAGTTTTTATTTTGAGACAGGGTCTCACTAAAGTTGTGGAGGGCCTAAGTTCCTGAGGCTGTCAGTGAACCTGTGGTCCTTCTGTATCAGGTTCCCAAGTACTGGGATTACAAGCATGAGTGACCGCGCCTGGCTCTGGGTAGATTTGAACTTGAAGAGTCACAGATAGTAGCTCTGGAAGAGCTGTAAAACTATGTAGAAGTCACCCAATGCTACATTTCATGGCCAAGGAAACTGATGCACAGAACATAGGAGTTTAAACAGCCCTTCTCTGGGTAAGGCAGCATTGGGAACAGGGACCCAAGTTTCTTGGGCCTTATACAGTATCCCTTTGGGTGGGGCAGCAGTGGCACAGGGACCCAAGTTTCTCCATCTGTCCAGTGTTCCTTCTAATGTTTTGTTGTGATGAATTTTGTTACAGGACCCAGACTTACTGGTTAGATCTTATTTTAATCTGGCATAAAGTTTGTCAAGATAATTCTTGGCATTTAATGGACCATAGATCTATTGTATTTGTGTGTGTGTGTGTGTGTGTGTGTGTGTGTGTGTGTGTGTATATATATATATATATATATATATATATATATATATTTATATTTCCAGTTTATAATCTGGCCTCCAAGGCAGATTTTAGAGGATTGTGCTATATATTGGAAATGTTTCCATATGTTGGAAATGTATGACCAACTGCAACCAGAGTTGTATTTTTTTTGCAATACTGGGGATTCAACTCAGCAGCGTTCTACCTCTGTGCTACACCCCTAGTCCTATTTTTTATTCTATATTTTGAAACAGGTTCTCACTAAGTTTCCGAGTGCCTCACTAGGTAGCTGAGGCTGGCTATGAACGTGGGTCCTCCATTGTCAGCCTCCCAAGTACTGGGATTATAAGCGTGCGCCACTACACCTATCTCCAGAGTTTTTAGTAGTAGTTCTCAACCTGTCCATGTTACAGGTGCCTTCACACAGGAACAACACTTTACATGAGAAATGGAGCGATAATTTATCTATAGCTTGTTTAGTGGTTTAAGGGAAGCAGAAGGATCTGAAAAGCATTTTATTAGTTTCTAAGCAGAATATTAAATATATTGGCCAGCACAATTTTCTTTTTAATAATGAACTCGTTGGTTGTAGTGGCACTCAAATGCCCTAAGGGGGGTACTATGTTTTTATAGGTGTATTTTGAAGCTTATAAAGTTTTTTTTTTTTTTTGGGTGGGGGGACTGGGGATGGAATCCAGGGGCATTCTACCTCTGGGCTATACCCCCAGCCCTATTTTATTTTTATTTTGAGGGTTTCACTAGGTTGATGAGAGCCTCACTGTTTCCTGAGACTGGCCTCAGACCTGCAATCCTTCTGTTTTATCTTCACAAGTACTGGGACTACAGGCATGTGTACCATGCCTGGCTTATAAAGTTCGTTTTTAATAATTGGTAGTTTGAAAGAACTGATACTTTGTCTGAAAGTTATGCTTACTTGGGTATTTTGCTATCATAATCTGAAACTCAGTGAAAATAACTAGAAAGGGCTTTAAGAAAGCCAGGCGTGGTGGTGCATGCTTGCAATTTCAGTACTTGGAAGGCTGAGACAGGAGAACTCAGGTTTGAGGTCAGCCTCAGCTACTTAGTGAGACCTTGTTTAAAAATAAAAAATAAAAAATAAGGCTGGGGATGTAGCTTGAAGGTGGAATGCTCCTGGGTTCAGTCTCCAGTACTGCCAAGAAAAAAAAAAAAGGAGGAGGTTTTAAGAAAATTCCACAAAGTGTATTATTGTACTATAAAGACAGGAAACATATCCAAAATATTTAGTTTATGCTGCTTACTTATGTGTATGTTTTTTAGCAAGTGACAACCCTTAGAAGGGAGACTGTCTTGGAATAATTGGAGGTGTGGGACAGGTTGTCATGAATTTCCTTTCCACTTCAGTGTGTTTCCTTTTCCTCAAATCTTTTTAAAAGTATGATAGAATCTTGTGTATTTACTATGGCATATATTACTTTCACCTACTTGTTGAAATCAGAAAATACCATAGAATTATATTGTGGATACCCTTGACCATTCTTTATATTTCAAAATAGTGACATTCCATTATATTTGAACATTAGTTGTCCTTATTAATTCAATTTGACTAGCCTACATTAAGTATATAAAAATCGTGGTGCAGAGAAGGCACAGTCTATGCATTCGGTCTTACAGCCAAAGTTTATCTGTTTTTAGAGAAAGTTACTGAATTATGTTGTAACTTTTATCTTAGAAATTAACATACAGGCCTGGCGTGGTGCAGCACCCTTTTAATCCTAGCATTTGGGAGCCTTTCACTGGAGGATCCGAGTTCGAGTTCGAGTTCGAGGCCAGCCTCAGCTGCTTAGTGAGACCCTGTTTCAAAATAAAGAATAAAAAAAAAAGGCCTGGGGCTGTAGCTCAGAGGTAGAATGCCCCCAGGTTGCATCCCAGGTACTCCCCCCCCCTTCAAAAAAAAAAGAGAAATTAACATACAGGAAATTATTAACCTATGCAGCTTGTTCTTATTTGTATGAAAGAATTGCTGGGTGCCTTTTTTTTTTGCTTGCTGTACTGGGGATTGAACTCAGGGGCATTCTACCTCCGAGCTATATCCCCAGCCCTATTTTTTATTCTTTATTTTGAAACAGGGTCTCACTAAGTTGCAGAGTGCCTCACTAGGTAGCTGAGGTTGGCTGTAAACCTGAGATCCTCCAGTCTCAGCCTCCCAAGTACTGAGATTACAAGGGTGAGCCACCACGCCCGGCTTGCTGGGTGCCTTTTTATGTCAACCAACTTTTAGTCTTCTATTGTTATAATTTCATTTGTGATACTTTAGTTATATTTTTTATATTTTCTTTATTTTTGTGGTACTGGAGATTGAACCCAGGGGTGTTAGAACTCCTCTGAGCTACATTCTCCGCCATGTTTTATTTTTTATTTGGAAACAGGATCTTGCAAAGGTACTGAGGGCCTCAATAAATTGCTAAGGCTGGCCTTGAATGTGTGATCCTCCTATCTCAGTCTCTTAAGTACTGGGATTATATAAGTGTGTATCACCATTCCTGGCTTTTCATTTACTTTTCTTTGTTCTGTTTTTCTGGATTTTCAGTAGATAATTTGATATAGAAAAAATGTTCAGGACTACTCGAAATGTTAATTACATGTATTTGAGAGTTAATAGCTTGTTAGTGGTTAGAAAGCATATCAAACTAATAGATGACCTCAATTGCAGGTCACTCTTATTACCTGTCATTGTGGGGAAATAATGTCAGCATTATGAACTGGTCAGTTTTCTTAGGTTCAAAATTATGGATATGTTAGCTACTGCACAGATTTTTATTGTTTATTTTGAAACAGAGTCTCACTAAATTGTGAAGGTTCTCATTAAGTAGCTGAGGCTGGCTTTGAACCTGCAATCCTCCTGTTTCAGCCTTCCAAGTACTGGGATTACAGATGTTCACCACTGCGCCTGGTTGCGCAGATTATTTTTAGAGTCAATGAGGTTATACAAGTGGAAAGTTCTTTGATAACAAATTTTATTATAGCCTTGGAAAAAATTTTAAAAATATGTTGTTTTGCTGGGCTTGGTGGCACACACTGAGACAGGATCACAGGTTCATGGAGAGTCTTAGCAAGTGTGAGACTCTGTTTAACCTAGTGAGACCCTGTTTTTTTTTTTTTTTTAATTATTATTTTTTGTGTGTATGGTACTGGGGATGGAACCTAGGGGGCATTCTACCTCTGAGCTACACCTCCAGCCCTAATTTATTTTTTTATTTTGAAACAGGGTCTCACTAAGTTGCAGATGGTCTCATTTAAATTTCTGAGGCTGGTTGCAAACTTGCTACTCTCCTGTGTCAGCCTCCCAGATACTGGGATTACAAGCATACACTACTACACCTGGCTCCCTGTTTAAAAGAAAAAAAAAAAAAATAAGGCTGGAGGTGCAGCTTGGAGGTAGAATGCCCCTAGGTTCAATCGCCAGTAGCTATCCCCCCAAAAAAACTTTGTTTTGCTTGCCTCTCTGTGACTCACTATAGTTCTTGTCAGAGAGTAGACTATACATATGTATGTATATCTACACACACACACATACACACACACACATAGACTGAGTAGATATATGGGTATTCCATTTTTTGAGTGAATGATATTAAAATACATTTGAAGTTTATTGCTTAAAGTTGCATAGTTGGTTGCTATAATACCCTTAAAAATTCTTAGAAGTCTCATTAAACAAATATACTATTCTTTCCTTTTTCTTCCCATGGTAAAGACTTTTTGGGTAATACTGTTTATTTTGTTTGAAGTTGAAGCCTGATCTCAATAAAAATTAAAAAATGTCAAGAAAAAGAGGATAGTTTTAAAAGTTCTAGTCTTTGCAATTAATGGAGGGCTGGAGGAAACATACTTCAGTAGATAGAATATTATAATTCTTATTGTTTACATAGTTGCTTCCAGAAGTTGAAGTTCAGTTTTGTTTTAAAGATGGCATAATACCATTTTCTCTGTTGACTTAGTTTGCTTAGCCTGTTATTTATTAGTTATCTAAAGCTATATCTTTGTTCCTTCATTCAACTACCCATTCATTTATTCCATACTTGTTGAACATCTGAGTGCCAGACACTGTCAAATTGCTTTACTAATTTATATTGTGATTTTGAATGGAACTAAAAATGTGAGATATTTTTATATTATAAAATGACATTCAACTGCAGTTTATTATCATTATCATCATCAAATTCTCAAGTAGTCAGTCCTGAATGAAGATACCTTTCATGTAACTGCTGTGTATAAATTCTAAATTGAATCTGCTTTGAATTTTGCTTGAAACTTTTTATAAGAATGGAAAAAAATCAAATTATACACAATAAAATATTTAATGCAGTAGACTTAAAAGAGTAATAAACCAACTTTTGTCTGTTATGACTCACTGGATAGAACACATTTCTACAGAATTTAGGACTCTAGGAAGGCGATGAAGTTTGCTTTGTCTTAGGAAATAGGGGAAAGTTTCAGCTTTTGTAGACTAACTAGTGTTTTTAGCAACATAGAAGATAGCAGGAGAGTGTAGATGGCTTGATGTAAGTGTTACCACTGTAGGAAGATTAAATCGAAGAACATGGTTTACTGCCTCTGAGTCAATAACATTGTTTTTATATGGACACATTTATTTCTATGCTATTGATGATAATAGTATACCGACTTTTTTTTTTTTTTTTTTTTTGGTGATACTGGGGATTTGTTATCCTTCTGGGGAGGTCTCAGCCTCCCCAAGTACTGGGATTACAGACATGTATCACCATGCCGGGCTATCTATGACATCTTTTAAGTTATGTTCTAAGAAGGTATCATTTGAGCCAATAGAGAACCAAGAACAAGAACAACAAAAGTTTTTTGGGGGTGCTGAGTTTTGAACCCAGGGGCATTCTACCTCCTAGCTACACCCCCAAACCGATTTTAAAATATTTTTAAATTTGGGTACTGGGATTATAGGCATGTACCACGATGTATAGTTTTGGGAGCAATTTTAAGGCTGGAAACCTACGATTATGGGCTGAATGTGGTAACAGCTTAAGATGTAAATGGATAAAACCATCTCTATAATACTTATGTTCACCAGCTCTGATGAAGATTGTAAATTTAGTCCTGTCGATATAATGTATATCTTAACAGCTTAATCTTAAACATATAAGCACTGATAAAATTTTTTACATTTAAGAATGAGTTTTTAGTAACAACTTCATTGTAAAACAGAACCTGTGGTTCTGGGTTGCCCTGTGTCCTTGAGTGTGTTGTCTGCACTGAGGCAGCAGTGCAGGGCAGTGCTGAGGAGGGGTAGGGAGAAGAGTGGAGTCCTGGCTGTCTGCTCTGCTCCTGTGTACAGTGGCTGCGTCAGCTTGGGCAAGTCACTTCATCTGCCTTGGCTTCTTTTTCAACTGAAGGTCCTTCTAGTTTTAAGATTCTGATAATAAAATGCCCACTTAAAAATTAGAATCAATTTTAGCCGGATGTGGTGCTACATGCTTGTAATCCCAGTACTTGGGAGGCTGAGACAGGAGGATCCGGGTTTGCAGCCAGCCTTAGTGAGGCCCTCTGCAATTTAGTGAGACCCTGTTTCAAAATCAAGAATAAAAAATAGGCCCGGGAGTGTAGATGGGAGGTAGAATGCCTCTGGGTTCAATCCCTAGTACCACCAAAAAAAAAAAAAAAAAAAAAAAATTAGGATCAATTTTGAAAACAATACTTTTTTCCAGTATTCTTTATAAAGGTAATGCAAATTATTTTTAATAGGAAGTATGTGTATATTGGATACGTATTTTTTGTTATTATTTTTTGTGATTATTTGTGATTATTTTGTGTATTTTTTGTGATTGTTATTGCTCAGATTGTGTAATTTTTTAGTCAGAGACAAGGCATGGAGCTGGGCGTGGTGGCGCATGCTTGTAATCCCATTCATTACTTGGGAGGTTGAGACTGGAGGATCTGGGTTCGAGGCCAGCCTCAGCTACTTAGTGAGGCCCTCTGCAACTCAGTGAGATCCTGTTTCAAAATAAAAGAATAAAATAGGGCTGGGGGGTGTAGCTTGGAGGTAGAATGCCCCTGGGTTCAATTCTCAGTACTGGAAAAAAAAAAAAAAAAAAAAAAAGAAGGAATGGCTTCACTAGCTGTGGGATCTCTTGTTAGAAGTACTGCCAAAGAGAAGGGTGAAGTGTAGCCCTTCTGAAGACATTTTGCACCAGTGCACCCCAATATTTAACTTATAATTCTTTATGCAGCATAATGAGTTAACTGTCAGTTATCTAGCTCTCTTTTATGTAGCCAGTTGGCCTTGTTGGGTTCTTCAGTTATTACATCAATCACATTAAAACAATGATTGGATTCTTCCCTGAAGGCAATTTTTTTTTTTTTTTTTTTTTTGCGGTACTGGGGATTGAACTCAGGGGCTTTCTACCTTCGAGCTATACCCCCAGCCCTATTTTTTATTTTTTATTTTGAAACCGGGTCTCACTAAGTTACGGAGTGCCTCACTAGGTAGCTGAGGCTGGTCGCAAACCCGGATCCTCCGGTCTCAGCCTCCCAAATGCTGGGATTACAAGCGTGCGCCACCACGCCCGGCACTGCAATTTTTTTTTTTAAGGGAGGCTTTCTTTAATGGTAAGATGGGTCTTTTCTTGAATTATGTCATCATTTCCTATAACAGTATTTAGTTTAGGCTTTGCTAAAATAAGTAGGTTATACATTATCTTTATTTTAGAACATTTGTTTAATGTTACTAGGGATATTTCAAGAGAGGGACATGGTTTATATAATTTTTCTAAATTCATTAGACCAGGGAATTTTTCTTTTTTAATTCCCAGAAATTCTCTTACTTAGTATTCTGTACAAACAAAACAAAACAACAACAACAACAAAAAAACAAGAAACAAAAAAAAAAACATATTTTGGGCCAGGTTTGGTGGTGCACACCCATAATCCCACTATTTGGGAGGTGGAGGCAGAAGGATTGCAGGTTTGAGGCTAACCTCAGCAACTTAGTGAGACCCACAGTAACTTAGTAAGACCTTGTTTCAAAATTAAGAAGTTAAAAGGGGCTGGGAGGGAAGTAGCTTAGTAGTTGGAGGTAGAATGCCCCTGGTTCAATCCTCAGTACAAAAAAAGAAAACAAAATTTAAATGCAGATTCTAACACCCTTTTTGATTCTATAACAGCAACCCACAAGATGATTTTAAGTACTCCAGGTCTTACCTGTGGGTGGTGCATTCAGCCCCATGGCGCATGTGTAAGGGGGTTGTTCTGTTGAGTCACATAGCCTTGTCAGGGAACTCAGGCTGTTTAGAAAATATGTAGTCTTGACTCCTGATTATCAGATCATTAGGCTGTCTACTTAATTTGCATTGGAGAAAAACTTGTATTCTAGTTCAGTACTTAGTTATGGATTCTAACCCTGAACTTACTGCTATGCACTATTTATCAAAACCCAAGGTGACAGAATAATATGGTTATGTAGTCTATATGTCCATTTTTCTGGTTATATAAAATTTATGCCTTTGTTCCTGGACCACATAACATCAGTGCACCTGGACCACATTTTTAGAAATGTGGACATGCTTTAACTCAATTTTATGTTAACTTTTTCCTTTTTGGGCTCATTTTAGAGGGACAGTAGTCCTGTAAAACTAATTGCTTTACATATATATGGATATGGATATTTATATATATGGATACTTTTTTTTTTTTTTTTTTTTTGCGGTACTGGGAATTGAACTCCGGGGCATTCTACCTCCGAGCTATACCCCCAGCCCTATTTTTTATTCTTTATTTTGAAACCGAGTCTCACTAAGTTGCGGAGTGCCTCACTAGGTAGCTGAGGCTGGCCTCGAACCCGGATCCTCCGGTCTCAGCCTCCCGAATGCTGCGCCACCACGCCTGGCTATATGGATGCTTTTGAGGACTTCAATTGTTACAATATAAGGTATCTTATAAAGACCCATGGGAGGAATTTCTGGCTTTTGCCCTGGGAGGCGTTGTATTTCTTCTGAGCAACTTTTTTTCTTTTTCTTTTTTAAAAATTTATGGCAGGGCAGCCTCAGATACCTAGTGAGGCACTCCGCAACTTAGTGAGACTCGGTTTCAAAATAAAGAATAAAAAAAAATAGGACTGGGGGTATAGCTCGGAGGTAAAATGCCCCTGAGTTCAATCCCTGGTACCGCAAAAAAAAAAAAAAAATTATGGCAGGGGCGCATGCTTGTAATCCCAGTACTTGGGAGGCTGAGACAGGAGGATGACAGGTTTGTGGCCAGCCTCAGCAATATAGTGGGGCCTTCCACAACTTAATGAGACCCTGTTTCAAAATAAAGAATAAAATGAGGCCAGGGGTGCAGCTCAGAGGTAGAATGCCCCTGGGTTCCATCCCCAGCACCTCCCCCCCCCACAATAAATTAATGGATACTTGTAAATATTGAAACTGGTCTGGTTTCCTGATTTGCATTGCATTTCTAGAAACTTTGTACCAAATTTGTGGGTCATCTTTCACTAATATGTAGTCCTTTGTTCTGGTTTCCTGTCATCTTAAGGCTGTGCGGTTTTGAAATGAGTACAAGCCGGGCGTGGTGGCGTACGCTTGTAATCCCAGCACTTGGGAGGCTGAGACTGGAGGATCCGGGTTCGCTGCCAGCCTCAGCTACCTAGTGAGGTGCTCTGCAACTTAGTGAGACCATGTTTCAAAGTAAAGAATAAAAAATAAGGCTGGGAGTATAGCTCCGAGGTAGAATGCCCCCAGGTTCCATTCCCAGTACTGCAAAAAAAAAAAAAAAAAAAAAAAAAAAAAAGTACAGGCTCTGGAGTCAATCTGGGTTCAGATACTGGCTCCATCGTTTATTAGCTGTGTTGAGATCTGGCAAGCTGCTTAATCTCTGTGATCCTCAGTTTCACCATCTGTGAAATGGAGTTAATAGTTCTCTGAGAGGGTTCTGGAGAATGATAGATGTAAACATCAATAACTGTGCTTAGCACATCTGTTTTCATACTCCCTTTGTTTTACTTTCTCCTTTAAAAATAAATAATATTATGTTATGCATTTACTGTAATTACCTAAAATATATCTTAGACCAGGGCAGAGTAAAAATACATGAATGTTGGTTTCTTGGCAAATTATATTTTATGTAAAGTAGAGCAATTAAAAATACCACAGTTGCTTTGCTATAACTGTTTTGGGAGTTATAGAGATTTAGGCCACTTAACTTTCATTCTCTCTCTTCTTCACCTCAAATTTTCTGTGTATATGTATAGGTGTGACAGTGGTTTTCTTAAGACAAAGTATATTGTAACAAAGTCTCTTACAAGACCAGGGAAGTGCATTCATTATAGAACTATTTAATAAAGAAGCTCTCTAGTTTGAAGAGCTGGGCTTTTAAGAGGTCAGGCCAAGATATTTACAAAGAATTAGCTGTTTGTTATTGCAGTGTGAGTTGCAAGAATGGGGGACAAAAAAGAAATCCTTTCTTTAATACTTTCTTCCAGGCTGAGCCAACCATTAAGAGAGTGGGAAGGGCGGCAGCAGCAGCAGCAGCAGCAGCAGCAGCAGCAGCAGAGAACCTAGACCCTAACGCTGGTGTCACAAGCACTGTTTCTCCACATTGGGGCTCAGAGGGGAGCCATCATGAGCGATGTGACCATTGTGAAAGAAGGTTGGGTTCAGAAGAGGGGTAAGTGCTTCACAAAACCGAAAGTGGTGTGGTTGGGGAGAGTGCTGAGCAGCGGGTGGTGTTTTAGAAGTTGATATTTTTCCTGAAGGCTGCCAAAGTAAACTGATAAGCTGTGTCTAGTAAGAGAGAAAGGATATGTAACATGTATGTAGGAATTTTGTGTTATTTAAGGATCTTTGTAATTCCTGATTTTAATTAGTCATAATCTACTTATGAAGCTAGAGTTGACTTTCTGGTTTATAATGTGTTTGTGCTGCATTTTTCTGTGGTGTCCACAGACTCTACCGTTCAGAGAAATATCTGTAGAATTATTGAATATCTAGAAAAGATATTTTTGTGTGCATTTAATGACATATAGATGTATACATAAAAGCATTCACTTAAACTAGTTTGGATGGTGACAGAGAAAGGGCTTAAAGCAGTAAAAAGGGGAAGCGTCATCTACATTTCATGGGCTGAACAGTCCCTAAGTTAAGTAAGTAAAGTTCTCAGGTGAAAGACCAAATGAGGAGAAGGGTTCTTTTGTGTATTTTTATGTTTAATTTCATGTTTTTACCTTCCATTATCTATTTTTAGTATTTCCTGCACACTCACTTAAGAACTCTTTAATGCATAGTGTATCATCTGTGATACAGTGTGTTTATTAGAAGTCTAGAGTTTAGACTAGTTGCTAGGCAATTCCTGTTTACCCACATGGCCAAGTTGATTTGGATGAGGATTGTTCCAGTCATAGGACATTTTAGTTCCTGTATATCTATTTTCTGTTTAAAAGTTATCTCTTAAATTCATTACTCTTCATATTCTTGGAAGATCTGAGGTTTACTGTGGAAAAGCCACCGTCAGTAGTCAAATGTGATTATGCGTTTTTGAGCTTTTAAATCGGCCTAATTGAGTTGTAATTTACATATAGTAAAATAAAACACTTTAAAGTTACGATTTGATAAGTTTTGCCAAATGTTTACAGTGCTTTAAGGTACTAAGATCATGATATAGAATGTTTCTATCACCCTAAGAAGTTCTTTTGTGTCTTTTTGAAGTCTAGTCCTTTAACCCTGGCAATCATCACTCTGCTTTCTATTACTATAATTTTGCTTTTCTAGGATTTTGTTAAATGAAATCATGCAATCTATAGTTTTTTGTGCCTTTTTTTCACATTTTTAAGATTCGTCCATACTGTATATATCATTAGTATGTTCTTTTTTTATTGTTGAGTAGTAGTCTGAGGTCTGGATATATAACAATTTGTTTATTGTTTAACATGTTTAATAGTTGATGGACATTTGGGCTGTTTCTATTTTTGGCTTTTTTTTTTTTTTTGTGGTGCTGAGGATTGAACCCAGGGGCATTCTAGCTACACTTCCAGCCCTATTTTATTTTTATTTTGAAATAGGGTCTTGCTAGGTTGCTGAGAGTCTCACTGCTTGCTTAAGTTGTTCTTGACCCTATCTCAGCCTCCCAAGTACTGGAATTATAGGCGTACACCACCATGCCTGGCTTAGTTTTTGGCTACTATTGTGAAAAATGAAGAACTTAACTTTTTTTTTGTGGTACTGGGGATTGAACCCAGGGGCATTCTACCTCCAAGCTATAGCCCCAGTCCACTTTTATGTTTTATTTTGAAACAGGGTCTCACTAAGTTGCGGAGGGCCTCACTAAGTAGGTGAGGCTGGCTTCAAACCTGTGATCCTCCTGTCTCAGCCTCCCAAGTACTAGGATTACAAGCCTGTACCACCACACCCAGCTAAGAACTTAACTTTTATCCTACCATTTCCCCCCCTTTTATGTTTAGGTTGACTTTATGGTTAAACTTCAAGCTGTTGGACCATCAACTTTAGAAAATATTTAGACATTATCTGTTAAATTTGCCACTTTATAAGTTGTAAAAACTTAGGGTCCTTTACCATTTTTCCCTTGAATTCTTCACATTTCTTTCCCAATTTATATCAACTGTTATATTTATTTTATATTGTCAAGGTTTATAATAGTTGTTTGTTGATTCTGAAAAGCAATAAACAATGCTATGATTAAATAAGTAATACTTACTGTTCAACAAGTGGTATGGTGGGACCCCTAGAGAAAAAAGGGACTTCTTATACTCTCTTGGTGCTCACAATTATGCCATACTTCAGTTTGGCTTCTCATTTGGACTATCACTGTTTTCTTGGACTTTGTACTTGCCATGTTTCCCTGGTATGCTATCACTTAGTTATCCAGTCTTTTTATCATACTCTTTGTATGAACTGACTTCTCTCTGGATGTGCACTCAGAAAACATCATATTATTTAATTTAATTCTTCAACAGATTTTTTGCTGTCTTGTACCTCATGTCTTCTTTTTGTTTTGGACTTGTTTTACAATTTTCTATAGGGTATCTCTGGAGCTGATTTTTTCAGGAGGACTGTGTGTGGGTGCTTTTCAGCATAATACCTGAAAATGTCCCTTTCAATGTCACACTGGATACACACCTTGGCTGGGTGTGGAATTCAAGTTTAAAATTGTTTTCCTTCAGAATTTTGAAGGCTGAATCTCATTGCCCTTTAGTAACTAGTTTTACTGGTAATAGAGTTGATGCTCACATACTGAATTATGTCTTTGTAGGTCAACTGTTTTTGTTTTCTAGAAGCTTTTCCTGGAAGGATTCCACTTCATCCTTGCAAATATGAAATTTAAGGAGGATGAGTTATAGTCCCTTTTTTTATTCATCCTGTTAAAAATTTGTAGACCTGTATTTTATTTTATTTTGGTGGTACTGAGGATTGAACCCAGGGGCATTCTACCTCTGAGCCACACCCCCAGATCTATTTTTTAAATTTGGAAATAGGGTCTCACTAAGTTGCTGAGGCTGGCTTCCAACCTTTGATCCTCCTGTTTCAGTCTCCCAAATACTGGGATTGTAGGCGTGTACCACCATGCCCAGCTGTATTATATTTTGAGCATCTAAATCAGTCTGTTTCATAAATTTAATTTTACTTTTATGTGCTTTTATTGGTGTGTTATGGTCTCACATCATAATGTATATCATGTTGACATCGACATACATGCGTACAGCACTTGGTGCCCCTCCCATCTCCCCCCCTCCCATACAGAGCACTGAGATTGACACTGGGATTTTCACATATGTACATACGGTCGATGTTAGTATTTCAACAGTGAACCTTAGTCTCCCCCTTCTCTTACCTTAGACCACCTCCCTGGTTCCACTGAGGTTTCTCCTCCATTATCTGGAGTCCCTCTGGTATCCCAGTTATTCCCTAGCTTGCGCATATTAAAGAAAACATATGTCCCTTCACTTTCTGTGACAGGTTAATCTTATTTAACATTATGTTCTCCATGTCTTTCCATTTTCTTGCAAATGACATTATTTTATTCTTTATTGCTGAATAGAATTCCATTGTGTGTATTTCTCATAGTTTTATAATCCATTCATCTATTGATGGACACCTGGGTTGGTTCCATTATTTGGCTATTGATAAATTTTATTTTTTCTGTGTCTTTTTTTTTTAAGAAAAAAAATTTTATTTTGGGCAATTCTCATAACTTTTGATTGTAGTTCTTTATCCAATTATTGTCGTCAGTATTGTTTATATTTCTGGTAGGTCTTTCTAGAAAGTTCATAGTCACCTGTTCTTATCTTATAGTCACATTAGGTTTTATTTTGAAGTTGTTGTTTCTCCTCTTTGAGAAACTTTCAAACTTGTTATAGGTTTTTTTTTGGTGGTGGTGGTTTTGGTTTCCTTCAGGTGTCTGATGGTAGGTACTTCTTTGCCTATATAACTGTGAAAGAAGGACTGGGTTTGCTGATAGTGTTATCTATCTGCTTTGAAATTTTCTCCTGTATTTATGATAAGTTAGATTCACTGAATTAGGATTTGTGTGATATTTAACTGTATTTTTGAGAGCATTAGTTGAAATATTAGGGGAAATAAAATTGGCATTTTTCATCTACTATTCTTACTTCTTAGGAGATTTTCTGTATTTTAATTTTATACTTTTCAGTATGATTTTATGTTATAGTCATATAATTTTCACTATATAGCCTGTTATTGTTTGGCTGTGTTTTGGTTCAAAGAATTTTTTTCCCCAGAAGCATTATTATTTATTGCCTATTTGCCTTGGGCAATTACCATCTACATTTTGGTGTACTTGTTTGAAAATAAGTGTGATAATATGTCTTCTCTATGAGATCATGTAGGTAGAGGAGTATTTTAAAAAATATGTGATAAAAGATTGATAGGAAAAAGTTAAAAAATTTCATGGCTGGGTGTATAGCTTAGTGGTGTAGAGCATATGCATAGACTGCATATGTATTTTGGTGTACTTGTTTGAAAATAAGTGTGATAATATCTGTCTTCCCTACTTCAGTGTGATTGTAAGCACTATGGGATAATATAGGTAGAGGAGTATTTTAAAATTATTATAAAATATTGATAGGAAAAAGTTATAAAAAATTTCATGGCTGAGGGTAGGTATATGGTGGTAGAGCATAAGCATGAGGACTTGGATTTAACTCCTAGCATCCCCCTCCCAATGTTGTAAGATAGTTCTTACTTTGAAAATTAATGTTTTTTCTCAAGTCTGTATTTTTGAATCAGTTTTTGTTAGCTCTTTTCTAGGTATAATCTCATTTTTTTTTTGTATTTTTAATGTTAGTAAGTTGCTTTTCAGTGACTTCTTTCAAAAGAGAAAAAAAGGACTTAAATATTGATATGTAGGATAAATGCTATCCTAACCTTGGCTACAGTGATACATTAATAATGAAACCATTTTTTCTATACTTTTCTGGAGTAGTTGAAAAATGGTAATTAATGTTAATTAAGTATTAATAACATATGAATGTAGTATTGGTGTTAGAAATGAGAATATATATCATGTAACAAACACGGAATAAAGTATTGTCTGCATTTTCTTTCTTGGTGGACTTCAGAGAGCACCTTACAGCTTGGCTGCACATTAGCTAGCATAGGAGGCATCTGCTATATTAATATAAATTATCTTGTTCAAAGATTAGCCTATAGATATGTTTTGGTGGCCACTAAATCTCTAAAGTAGATGTCAAAAGTTTTGCTATCTTAGTTTTCTTAAGTTGTTCTACTATAGCTAGTGATCATTTTTGCTATGAAGAACCTTAGTTTATTAATGAAGTAGGAAATAATAACCATTTTAAAAGTCTAAATGAAGCCTGGCGTGGTGGCACATGCTTTTAATCCCAGTACTCGGGGGGTTGAGACTGGAGCATCAGAGTTTGTGGCTAGCCTCAGCTACTTAGTGAGACTCTCTACAACTTAGTGAGACCCTGTTTCAAAATAAAGAATAAAAAATAGGACTGGGGGTGTAGCTCACAAGTAGAATGCTCCTGGGTTCAGTCTCTGGTGCCACACACACACACACACACACAAAGTTTAAATGATAGAATTAGATAAACTATAATAATATTAACCAGTAGCTTATTGTAATTTATAAATTTTATTTACTTAATAATGCTGTTTCTTAAAAACTTAATGTATAAATGAGAGATGTGTGCATGTATTCCTTTACCAGCTTGTACCTAACAAAGATATATGTTTACAATGCAACAATAAAAAAGAATTAATAAGAAAAAGAAAAAAACCCTCTAATGTATTAGTCAGCTTTTCACTATCTTAATGAAATGCCTGAAACAAGCTACTTAACAACAAAGAGATTTATTTAGCTCACAGTTAGGAGGTTCAAAGGCCTGGCATCTGCATTGGCTCAGTTCAGGTGAAGGCTCCATGGCTGATGGCAGATAGTAGTAGAGGGAAGGCAGGCCATTATGCCTGGAGCCAGGAGCAGAGAGAAGAAGGGAAGGGCCCAGTTTGCTCTCTTCATAACAGTGCTATTGTGATAACTCCTTTCCTTTCCAAGGGAAAGCCTCCAGTGGCCCAAGGATCATTCACTAGATGCCACCCTCAGAAGTTCTACCACCTTCTCAAAGTGCCACCCTGGACACCAATCCTCGTCACAGAGGATGTTTGGGAGTCACTCATACCACACCCAACCATAGCATAAAGGCTTAGTTTCTTATAAATGTGGAAAGTCAGTTCCTTGATAACAAATTACAGTCTAATATATTATTAATCAGTTCGTGATGTGACTAGTTTGAAACTACTGCAGATTTAATAGGTGCCTTACTACAGGAAAAGCATTTGAGTGATGAGAATGCTGCATGTGTGTATTGCCTATACTTGTTGTAATATCTAACAGATTAAATTTTCATCTTGTATTTGGTGTGTTTAACCAGTTTGTGTTTTAAAATTACTTTGTATTTATAATTTACCTTGCACCTAGAATTTCCAACTCAGGAATATCCATTAACTTTGTCTTTTGAATATTTATCTTTTTTATATTTCATTTTTTTGGGTGGTACTGGGGATTGAATCCAAGGGCATTCTACCTCTGAGCTACACCCCTAGCGCTATTTTATTTTGATTTTGAAACAGGATCTCACTAAGCTGATGAGAGTTTCACTATTTGCTGAGGTTGTCCTCGAACTTACGATCCTCCTGTCCCAGCCTTCCAAGTACTGGAATTGCAAGCGTTAGCCACCATACCTGGCTGAATATTTGTCTTACATTCTTCAAAATGGTTTATTTAGATCAAATAGAGTGTTAGTATTTGGCAGTTCTAAGCTAAAAGTTTTATTTATTTATTTTTTGCGGTCCTTGGGATTAAACTCAGGGGCATTCTACCTCCTAGCTACACCCCCAGTCCTATCTTTTATTCTTTATTTTGAAACGGTCTCACTAAGTTGCGGAATGCCTCACTAGGTAGCTAAGGCTGGCCGCGAACCCGGATCCTCCCGTTTCAGCCTCCCAAATGCTGGGATTACAAGCGTGTGCCACCACGCCCGGCCTAAACTAAAAGTTTTATGTCTGTAAATTGTCTCACAAGATAGCTTAATCCTATGCAACATATAGGTATGTTGTAATGTGTGATTGTTGTGATCTAGTAAGTTTAATAAATTATTATGGAAAACAAATTCACACTTTTTGGGTGCTTGCGTAAGCCTTTCCTTCTCCTTTATTGTGCATGTTTTATTCCCAAATGACTTTAGAAATAAATTATGAAGTGATTAGGAGAAAGAAAATGACAGTAGGCTCTCCTGTTTACTACCCCTTGGCAGCTTTTTCCATGAGAGCAAAGAGCTGTGATAGCGACAGTGCAAGCCACAAGGTAGGATTAGAAAAGCTATATTGAGTTTGTAAAAGGAGAATGAACATAGGATAACTAAATGTGTTTCCTAATGGCATTGAAATTCTGAGATCTAACTAATGTATTTACAATAATGTGGAATTTGTTTTTCTTAGAGTGTCTATATATTTTGAAAAATCAAACCAAGAGAACCAAAAGGAACAAACCAACAAATGAAAAGCTTTCATAATTTTTCCAGAGTTACAGAATTGTAAAGTTGTTGTCACATACACAAACTTAGCCCTTCCTAATCAGCAGTTGTTTTGTATTGATGTTATAACTTATAACTGCATCAATTTTCTTTCTTTTTTTTCTTTTTGCTGTGCTAGGGATTGAACCTGTGGTCTTGTCCTTGGTACACAAACACTCTACCACTGAACTATACTCCCAGCATTTTCTACATAAATGGTCAAGTCATTTGTGAAGAGCCACAACTGTCTTCCTTTCTAATCTTTATGCATTAAATTTCTTTTTCTGTTCATACTTCTCTGGGTAGGACCTCCTGGTACAATATCCAGTGTAAGTGGTAAGAGTGGGTATTTTACCTTTTTCTCATCTTACTGAGAAAACATCTATTTTACCACTAAGTACCCCATTAACTATATTGCTTTTCCATTGTTACCCTTTTATCAGGCCGAGAAAGTTCTTTTCTATTCCTGGTTTGCTAAGAGTTTTTGTTTTTAATCATAAATGCTTGTGACAATTTTTTCCAAAGATCTTAGTGTCTTAATGACCATTTGATTTTTTTCCTTTTTTTTTTGCGGTACTGGGGATGGAACCTGGGGGCATTCTACCTCCAAGCTAGAGCCCCAGCCCTTTTTTGTTTATTATTATTTCTGTATGTATTTCTTAATTTTTTTTGCAGTACTGGGGATTGAACTCAGGGGCATTCTACCTTTGAGCTGTACTCCCAGCCCTATTTTTCATTCTTTATTTTTGAAACAGGGTCTCACTAAGTTGCTGAGGGCCTCACTAAGCAGCTGAGGCTGGCCACGAACCTAGATCCTCTAGTCTAAGCCTCCCAAATGCTGGGATTACAAGCGTGCACCACCATGTCCGGTGATTTTTTTCCCTATTATTCTGTTAACATGTATGGTAAATTGTAGTCCATTGCTGGAATAAATTCTATTCAGTCTTAATATGTTTTCTTTCTTTTTTTTTTTGCTTTTTTGTGGTGTTGGGGATTGAAACCAGGGCTTTGTACATGCTAGGAAAGTACTCTACAGCTGAGCTTCATCTCCAGCCCTTTTTAAAATTTATTTATTTTACAGTATGGGGTTTGAACTGAGGGGTTCTCCAGCCCTTTTTAAATTATTTATTTTTGTTTTTATTTTAAGACAGGGTCTTACTAAATTGTCAAGGTTGGTCTTGAACTTGTGATCCTTCTGCCTCAGCCTCCCAAATAACTGGGAATACAGGTATGTACCACCATGCCCTGTATGTATTTTTGTTTTTTCCTTTTTTTTTTTTTTTTTTGCGGTACTGGGGATTGAACTCGGGGGCATTCTACCTCCGAGCTATACCCCCAGCCCTATTTTTTATTCTTTATTTTGAAACCGAGTCTCACTAAGTTGCGGAGTGCCTCACTAGGTAGCTGAGGCTGGCCGCGAACCCGGATCCTCCAGTCTCAGCCTCCCGAATGCTGGGATTACAAGCTTACAAGCGTGCGCTACCACGCCCGGCTATGTTTTTTCCTTTTATTACTCTAGATTGACTCCAGGGGCATTCTCTGAGCTACACCCCTAGCCATTCATTCATTCATTTATTCATTTATTTATTTATCTATTTACTTTTATTGGTGCATTGTAATCATACATCTTAATGAGGTACTAGCTGGTAGAAGCATACATGCACAAAGCACTCATTTAACCTTTCCCTAATTCCTGTTCCATTTTCTCCCTCCTCCTTCCTTCTCATGTTTGGCTTAGTGATTGATATGTTTGTGAATGTACATCATGTGCATTAATGTGTTTCCCTCTCCCCCCTTCCATCACCTTCAAATAGGTAGCCTTCTTTGCTCATCTAAGGTTTTTCCTTCTTCGTCTAGAGTCCCTCCTATTACCAGCTATCTCCCTAGCTTCCACCTATTAGGGAGAGCATCTGATTTTTTACTTTTTGTGACTAATCTCGCTCAGTATAATGTTTACCAGTTCCACTCATTCCCCTGCAAATGATGTGATTTTGTTCTTCTTTATGGCTGAGTAAAATTCCATTGTGTACATATCCCATAGTTTTGTTATCCATTCATCTGTTGATGGACATCTTGGATGGTTCCATAGTTTGGCAATTGTGAATTGTGTGGCTATAAACATAGATATGCATTGATTAGTGTGGTAGTTTGATTTGCATTCTTTTTTGGGTAGATACCCAGAAGTGGTATTGCTAGATCATATGGTAGGTTCATTTTTATTCTTCTGAGGATCCTCCCCTAGCCCTTTAAATTTTTTTTTTTTTTTGTACTGGGGATTAAACTCAGGGGCATTTTACCTCTGAGCTACACCCCCAGCCCTATTTTATTCTTTATTTTGAAACAGGGTTTCACTTTTGCAAAGGGCCTCACTAAGTAGCTGAGGCTGGCAGCGAACCTGGATCCTCCTGTCTCAGCCTCCCAAGTACTGGGATTACAAGTGTGCGTCACCATGCTCGGCTCTTCTTTTTTTTTTAAATCTTGAAGCAGGTCTCTATAAATTGCTGAGGGTCGTACCAAGTTGCAGAGGCTGCTTCGGTCCTCCTGTCTCAGTCTTCCAAGTACTGGGATTAAAAGTGTACCACTGAGCCAACTCCCAGCATGTAATTTTTTTTTTTTTTTTCAGTACTGGAGATTGAACTCAGGGGCATCCTACCTCTGAGCTACACCCTAGCCCCATTTTTTATTCTGTATTTTGAAATAGGGTCTCACTAAGTTATGGAGGGCCTCACTAAGTAGCTGAGGCTGGCTGCGAACCCGGATCCTCCAGTCTCAGCCTCCCAAGTACTGGGATTACAAGCAGGCAACACCATGCCCAGCCCAGAATGTGGTTTGAAAAATATATTGCTAGTTTGGATTTACTAGTATCTTACCAAGGTCCTTTTTTTTTTTTTAAATAGAAATGTTAATCTGTAGTTTTCATTTTAGGTTTTGATACAGTTATGCTGAGTTTATAAAATAGGTTGGTAAGTATTTTCTTCTTTATTTTTGAAGGAATTTGCGTAAGGTAGAATACATTTCTTTTTCTTTTTTTTGTGGTACTGGGGATTGAATTCAGGGGCATTCTACCTCCGAGCTATACCCCCAACCTTATTTTTTATTCTTTATTTTTTGAAACAGGGTCTCACTTAGTTGCGGAGTGCCTCACTATATAGCTGAGGCTGGCTGTGAACCCATATCCTCTGGTCTCAGCCTCCCAAATGCTGGGATTACAAGTGTGTGCCACCACGCCCGGCTCCGGAATATATTTCTTAAATATTTAAGCCACTAGAGTTAGACTTCTTTGTGGGAAGATTGTTGATAATAAATTAAATTAAGTTGATTTGATAATAAATTAAATTGATTTCTTTAATATATAGTAGGGTTGTTTATATTTTCTATTTAAACTTATGTCAGCTTGATAATTTGTATTTTTTAAGGATTATCCATTTTGTCCAAATTGTTCAGCTTTATTGAGTATAAAGTTCTTTTTATTAAACAAGTTTTTCTTAATATTCCCTGATCGTTTTCATGTCTGCATGATCTACAATAATATCCATTTATTAAATTCTGATATTAGTAAATTATGTTTTTTGGTAATCTTAGTTTATTCATTTTGTTAATCTCTTCAAAGAGCCAATGTTTTTGCTTTCATTTTCTTCATTCTTTGTTTTCTGTGTCATTGCTTTTGTTATTTATTTTTTTAGTTTACTTGTCTTTTTCTGGCTTTTTAAGGTAGAAACTTTTAAATGCTTCATTTTAATCTTTTAAAAAAATATAAACATTTAGAACCATGGCTTTTATTTTACTATGCTGCTTAACTATATCCCACAAGTTTTGATACATTGTAATTTTTTCCTTCAGTACTGGGGTTTGAACCCAGGGATGCTTTTAACACTGACCTGTGTCCTCAGCCTTTTATTTTTATTTTGAAATAGGGTCTCACTAAATTGCTGAGGTTGGCCTTGAACATGGGATCCTTCTACCTCAGCCTCCTGAATAGCTGAGATTATATGTATGCCCTCCCTCCCTGCTGGTATATATACATTATGTATAGTATTTTCATTATTTATTGCAAAATGTTTTCTGACTTACCTTTTGATATTTTCTTTGAATTGTGCATTATTTAGAACAGTTTTTAAATTTCAAATTATGTTGGCATTTTCTAGATATCTTGGTATTATTGATTTTTTTTTATGGTACTGGCATTTGAACCCAGGGGCATTCTACCTCTGAGCTATACCCCCAGCCCGATTTTATTCTTTCATTTTGAAGCAGAGTCTAACTGACCTGCAGAGGGCTTCACTAAGTTGCTGAGTCTAGCTGCGAACCTATAATCCTCCTCTCTCAACCTCCCAAGTACTGGGATTACAAACATGCGCTGCCATGCCCAGTGTGGTATTATTATTATTATTATTTTTTCGGTACTGGAGATTGAACTCAGAGGCATTCTACCTCCGAGCTATACCCCCAGCCCTATTTTTTATTCTTTATTTTGAAACCGAGTCTCACCAAGTTGTGGAGTGCCTCACTAGGTAGCTGAGGCTGGCCTCGAACCCGGATCCTCCGTTCTCAGCCTCCCAAATGCTGGGATTACAAGCGTGCGCCACCATGTCTGGCTCCGGTGTGGTATTATTGATTTCTATTCTACATTTGATTTTAATTATTGAAGATTCTTTGTAAGATTTCAGTCATTGGAACTTCCCCCCACTTCCCATATGGGCTATCTAAATTTTCTCCTATTGTGGGTGTAGTGTTTTATAAAAGCCTGGTCAGGATGGTTGATAGTGAGTCATATCTTTTATATCTTTACTGACTGATACCTCTTTTCCTAATTCTATCACTGAGCGATTGCTAAAAATCTCCAACTATGATCGTGAATTTGTCTTTTCTTTTTTTAGTTCTGCCTTTTGTGCTTAATATGTTTTGAAGCTCTGTTAGTAGATGCATCTATATTTCTGATTGTTACATCTTCTTGATATAGTACTTCTTTGATCCTTATGGGTGTCTTTATCTTTGGTAATACTCTTCTTGAAATTCAATGTATCAGATATTAATATAACCACTTAAAATTTTGTTTGACAAATGGCTTGTATCTTATTAAAATGTCCTTTTATATTTAGTCTATCAGTAGTTTGTAGACTGCATATGTTTGCGTCTTGCTTTTTTTTTTTTTTTTTTTTAATCCTATGGTCTTTATCTTTCAGTTATGGATATTGAGACCATTATACTGCAGTTTTTTTTAGTGGTTGTTCTAGGTTGCTGATTTTCAGCCAAGGGGATTTTGGTCCCCAGGGTACATTTGGCAACACCTAGAGACATTTTTTTATTGCCATCCTCTGGGGTGAGGTTGCTCCTGGAATTTAGTAGATCCAGGCCAGTGATACTGCTACATATTCTATACTACACAGAACAATCTCCCATAGCAACAAACTTTCCAGTTCAAAACATCAGTAGTAGCCAGGTGTGGTGGTGTACACTTGTAATCTCAGTACTTTTGAGGCAGAGACAGGAGGATCCGGATTCACAGCCAGCCTCAGCTACTTAGTGAGGCCCTGTTTCAAAATAAAGAATAAAAATTAGGGCTGAGGGTGTAGCTCGGAGGTAGAATGCCCCTGGGTTCCATCCTCAGTACTGTAAAAAAAAAAAAAGTTAAAAAAAATCAGTAGTGCTATTGAAACTCTTCTTAATGCTACATTATGCATCCTTAGTTTATTACGGTCTATCTAGGGTCAGTATTTTACTGTTCCACGTTAACTGTAAGACCTTGTAGTACTCACAACATTTATCCCTGCCTCTGAGTGCTTCGAGCTGCTGTTCTCTTGTATATGATGTCTGCATGTGGCATAAATCCCAAGATACCATGCTGTGGTTTTTACTTTATATGTTTTTAATGAAGAGCAGGAGAAATTTAGTCTTTTGTATTTATATACTTATTTGCAGTAATTACTGGGCGTGGTGGCACATACCTGTGATCCCGGAACTTGGGAGGCTAAGACAGGAGGATTGCAGGTTTGAGGCCAGTTTCAACAACTTAGTGACACCCTCAGCAACTTAGCAAGATCCTGTTTCAAAATAAAAAGTAAAAAGGGCTGGGTAGGTGTAGCTTGGAGGTAGGATGTCCCTGGGTTCAACCCCTAGCACCCCTCCCAACTCTTTTTTTTTTTTGTGGTACTGGGGATTGAACTCAGGGGCATTCTACCTTCGAGCTACACCCCAGCCCTACTTTTTATTCTTTATTTTGAAACCAGGTCTCACTAAGTTGTGGAGGGCCTCACTAGGTAGCTGAGGCTGGCCGAGAACCCGGATCCTCTGGTCTCAGCCTCCCAAATGCTGGGATTACAAGCGTGCGCCACCATGCCCCGCCCAACTCTGTCTTATAGATTTCAGTTTTTGTTTGAGATTATTTTCCTTCTGCCTGAAGAACCTTCTTTAGCATTTGTCTTAGAAGCATATCTATTGCTGACCAATATGCTCATTTTTTTAAAAAAACCTTAAAATGTCATTTTTGGAGGATTTTTCATCACTATTAAGGATGTTGCTTCACTTTCTGATGAGAAGACAGCTGTTCTCTGAATTTTTTTTTCTTTTTTTTTGGTGGTACTGGGGATTGAATTTACAGGCATTCTACCGCCAAGTTATACCTCCAGTCCAATTTTTTTTTTTTTTTGAATTTTTTTATTTGGAAACAGCTAAATTGCTGAGGCTGGCCTCATACCTGCAATCTCATGTCTCAGCCTCCCAAAGTACTGGGATTACAAGTGTGTGCTGCCATACCTGTCTTCTCTGAGTGTTTTAAATATATTTTCCTATCTTTGATTTTTAGCAATTTTACTCTGGTATGCCTAGTTTTTTGTTTTTATTTTTTTTTAATATTTATCCTTTTTGGAATTTGCTAAGCTTTTTTGATCAGTTTCATGTTTTTCACCAAACTTTCCAAGTTGGTGGCCTTATTGCTTCAGAAGTTTTTGATCTGTTCTCTCTGCTATTAGAATCTCTGCTCATCTTCAAGGCCTCATTCTAGTATCACCTTAGTATTTTCCCAGATTACATCTATGCAGTTAGGATGAGTTCTCTGATCTGCAGTATTGCAGCAGTGTCTTGTATTGACCTTTCCATGGCTTTCTATTGACTTGTTATGACATATGTTTATTATTTCTGCTTTCCATTGTTAACTCCCTGAGAGCAGGAACTGTGTGTCTGGATACTGTTTTTCTTTCCCATATAAGGTCCACCAGGGCTTTGAACATACAGTTTCTTAATATCTAATGAATGCATGAGGAAAGAAAGCAATAGGTCTGTTATCTATTTCATAGATAATACTTGTTTTATTCTTGAAACTATAAAATACTCATGAAATGTATTGCAAGTCTATAAGAATAATCTTTTCTACTGTGTTTCTGATGGATCAGTGATTCATTCAGATATTGTGGGTAACTAAAATCTCACTATATAAAGTATAACTATTAGCAGCTACTATTGGTCTTTCTTTTGCCCTTCTGAACAATATAAGTTCTGTTTTCTATCTGATAGGTCTTCAAATATTTCAGGATTAGTATGATATCTTCCCTCTTTATATATATATATATTTTGTAGTACATTCTACCTCTGAGCTACACCCCCAGCCCTGTTTTATTTTTTGTTTGGAAATAGGGTCTTGCTAAATTGCTAAGGGCTTCACTAAATTGCTAAGGCTGGCTTCAAACCTGCGATCCTCCTGTCTCAGCATCTGAAGTATTGGGATTACAAGTTTGTGCCACTACTCCCAGGTCCCTCATACCTTTTTTAAGCAAAATGTTCTTGAATCTTTTACTTGTTTATTGTGTGACAGGGTTTCCAGCCCTCTCATACATAACATTGATATCCTACTGTGGAAACATCTTAGTTTATCAATTTTTCTCTTGCTGTGTGGTACCCAGACATGAATGCAATGCTGCAGATGTGCCCATTGCATGAAGGGTACTGTGTGACTGTTTGCCTGTCCCACAACCTAGTGTTCCACAGTGATGTCATCAGTGCAATTGAAGACCAAAGCCACTTTTCCCAGTTATACCCTTGAAAGGAACTTCTTTGGTATTTTGTTTATACAAATCATGTATGTATGTCAATTTGTTATGCGGATGTTATTTTACATTTCTAGCACTGTAAAAGTTTCTGCTTTCACACCATCTCCATACCTGGGTGGTAAGTCTTTTGAGTTTTTGCCATCATATTGCTATTTTATTTTACATTTGTTTCTAAGGTTTAATTTTT
>PVLC010004104.1:32323-53328 GCA_004027655.1 Graphiurus murinus
TTGCGGTACTGGGGATTGAACTCAGGGGCATTCTACCTCCGAGCTATACCCCCAGCCCTATTTTTTATTCTTTATTTTGAAACCGAGTCTCACTAAGTTGCGGAGTGCCTCACTAGGTAGCTGAGGTTGGCCGCGAACCCGGATCCTCCGGTCTCAGCCTCCCGAATGCTGGGATTACAAGCGTGCGCCACCACGCCGGCTTAAGGTTTAATTTTTTAAGAAATGAATTGATTGTTCTTATCTTTAGTTTTTTTTTTTTAATCTAAGGCTTATCCTTAGTCAAGTTTATAAATTTTATGTTCTTGTTTGTAAGAACTTTTTATATATTCAGAATATCTTTATTAATCATTTTCCCCTAAAATAGTATCTCTGTCAACAAGACCAAGAAATACTGAATCATAATTCATCGGATAAAATTTGGGGTAAGACAGAGAATAGGAAGTCTGGGTTAATGGGGTGAGAGATAAGAAATACCTTGTTTAACCATGTCAGTGGATGTGATGGATTCTGAGGTGGCCCCATGACCTCCATGCTGTGGTGTTCCCATCTTTGTGACTCTTTCTTCTTGAGTGTATGTAGAACTTGTGACTTTCTTCTGATCTATAGAATAAGGTGAAGGTGAACTTCTTTGCTAGCTTCAAAGAAGTAAACAAACCATGTTGGGAACCCAGATGGAAAAGTCTTAATCATTTTGTTGTGGCAAATATTTTTCCTAATTTGAATATACATTTTAACTTTATATTTTTGTTATGTAAAACTTTTAAATTGTTATATGTAATCGAATGTCTTACTTTTTGCTCCCAATTGAAGCTCTTCTTAGCTTTTAACCCATGTTCATTGAACATCATGATTAAGAAAATTTGTTTTATCTAAGAAACTTATGAATTACCCTTGTAAAAAAAGTTTCAACAGTGAGTATATAGAGTATAATCTACTAGCATTTTATTTTTCAGAAATAACCATTTTCAAGTGTGATGTGCCAATATAGAGCCAATGTTTTCCTTAAGTTTTTAATTTAAAAAAATTGTTTTTGAAGCTGGGCGTGGTGGTGAATGTTTGTAATCCCAATACTTGGGAGACTGAGACTGGAGGATCTGGATTCTTGGTCAGCCTCAGCTACTTAGTGAGGCCCTCTGCAACTTAGTGAGACCCTGCTTCACAATAAAGAATAAAAAATAGGACTAGGGGTGTAGATTGGAGGTAGAATGCCCCCGAGTTCAATCCCCAGTACTACAAAAAAAAAAAAAAATTGTTTTTGTGGTACTAGGGATTTTTGTGGTACCATGGGCATTCTATCTCTGAGTTACAGTCCCAGTCCTTTTTTAAAAGTTTTTATTTTGAAGCCGGGCGTGGTGGCGCACGCTTGTAATCCCAGCATTCGGGAGGCTGAGACCGGAGGATCCGGGTTCCTGGCCAGCCTCAGCTACCTAGTGAGGCACTCCGCAACTTAGACTCGGTTTCAAAATAAAGAATAAAACATGGGGCTGGGGGTATAGCTCGGAGGTAGAATGCCCCTGAGTTCAATCCCCAGTACCGCAAAAAAAACACAAAAACAACAACAACAAAAAAAAGTTTTTATTTTGAAACAAGGTCTTGCCAAGTTGCTGAGGCTAGTCTAGAACCTGTAGGCCTCCTGTCTCAGCCTTCCAAGTACTGGGATTGCAGACATGCACCACCATGCCTGGCTCATCCTTAAGTTTTTAAGAACCAGAAAAATAGATGCTGATGTCTAAGTAGTAGTTACCTCTTGTTAAGAGATTGGGATTGAAGAGATTTGGCAGGAGTAGAAAGAGGAATAGTAAAAGAAATGAGACTTTTACCCTTTGTTGTCTATGAACATTGGCATCCTTTTTGTTTTGTCTCAGTTTATATGAATGGCGTCATAGTCACTTGGCAATGTATCTTAAGAATTTGCCCATGGCATTATGTCATAACGTAGAATAGAAAAACCGACTGATTAGATTTAACTTGGTCTTTGTGGATCGATTCTTATTTCTTATTCATCTACTTAGAATGTATACACACACACACACACACACACACAGATAGATAGACAGATATTTTTTTTTCTTTTTGTTCAGTGTAGTGGTTAAGAGGATCACTTCAGGCTTTGGTTTTGCCATTTACTTGTGACTGAGCAGAATATTTGCTGTACCCTAGGTTTCTCATCTATAAATGAATATAATGATGATGTCTGTTTTATATGTGAAAGAGGGGTTAATCAGTATTCTTTTTCTGTTATCTGGCCTGTATATTATGCTCTCTTCCTTAGGCTTTGTGTTTTATAATTTTAAAATTTGTAGCAATTTCTTTTTCATTTCATTATAGAATTTCCAAATTTAAGAGTTGCTTTATGTATTTCTTTCTTTTTTTTTTTTTTTCTTTTTGTGGTACTGGGGATTGAACTCGGGCATTTTACCTCCAAGCTACACCCTCAGCCCTATTTTTTTTTTATTCTTTATTTTGAAACCAGGTCTCACTAAGTTGCGGAGGGCCTCACTAGGTAGCTGAGGCTGGCCACGAACCCGGATCCTCCTGTCTCAGCCTCCCAAATGCTGGGATTACAAGTGTGCGCCACCACGCCCAGCTCTGCTTTATGTATTTCTTCTTCATTATACTTCCATCTTTTCCAGAACTTTTTCTTAAGTGAATTAGTGCAAAAGCAGAAGTACATATATTTCTTTTCCTCATTCAGAATTAAGTAAGGCCAAATGATAGTCATGTTTTAAATCTGTGGTTAAACTTTATGACCAAAAATATTTACTGCAAAACACTAATTTCCCAATCTTACACAGTTTCTAAGACATTCTCTCTGAAATTCATTGGTCAAGACATAGAGGCTTAAGTGTATTTTTCAGTGTGTAGTATCAACCAATAGAAAAACTAAAAATAAAAATAAAAGTGAAAATTGAGAAGAAGGGCAACAGGAGCTCAGATTCTTACTTTCATAGTGTGAAGTAGTAGATGTGATGTGGTAATTGGTGATAAATAAAAAAAAGTTATAATGCCAAAAGTATTAAAAGTAGCTGTTTTTGAGGACTGGGATGGAGAATTAGGTTGTGTTTATATGGGTATGAGTGTAAATGCTGGAAGATATACTTTTATATTGAAGTCTTATATTCTTTCATGTTCTACTGAGTTATTACTTTGTACATATATTAGTTAATAATGAAATATGTCCTGCGTGATCCCAATTTTTGAAGTTAAAAGTATAACTTATTTATTGATATGTGTCTAAAGTGACTGGATAGAAATATGCCAAAATATTAAAGTTCTTATCTCTGGATAGTGAGATGTTTTATTATATTTCTTTGTATTTTATAAAATTTCTGAAGTGACTATTTTATTAATGTTTTATAAAAAATATTACTAAGGTATTTACGATTTCCTTGCTTTAATTCATCACACTTACTTGACATCAGTATGATTTTTTATTTATTTATATAAGTGCTAGAACTATTTTTTAATTAAAGGAATTTCATACCATATTCTTTAAATGTTTGTAAATGTATTAGTAAGGTTGACATTCTGCTGATAATTACCGAAAACCCAGCCAAAAGAAACAAAACAAAGATAGGATTCTTCTTTTTTTCATTTAAGGGTAAAGGGAATGAAGTGCGGTGATATACACTGTAATCCCAATACTTGGGAGGCTGAGATAGGAAGATTGCAGGTTTGAGGCCAGCCTTGGTAACTTAGCAAGTTACAAAATAAAATAAATAGATAAATAAGTTTCAAAATAAATAAAAAGGTGTGAGGTTGAGCTCAGAAGTAGAATGCCCCTTGGTTCATTCCCCAGTACCAAAAGAAAATTAAAAAAGCAATTAAAGGAATGAATTTTAAGTCATATAAAATAGAATTTGATGATTTTGATATTTTTTTCCCCTAGAAATTGTCCTCATCCTGTTATAACTGGAAAGAAATATTTTCCTTTTCACTAGTTTCCCATTGAAATATTGTAGACAATCATTCATTTGGAGCAATTTGTTTTTGTGTACTTTGTTTTTAAATTTAGGAATATCTTTTTTTCTTAAGTAACAAAAATTAGACTTTTTTTTTTTTTTTTTGCAGTGCTGGGGATTGAACTCAGGGGTGATCTACCTCCGAGCTATACCCCCAGCCCTATTTTGTATTCTTTATTTTGAAACCGAGTCTCACTAAGTTGCGGAGTGCCTCACTAGGTAGCTGAGGCTGGCCGCGAACCCGGATCCTCCGGTCTCAGCCTCCCGAATGCTGGGATTACAAGCGTGCGCCACCATGCCCGGCAAAATTAGACTTTTAAAAAATCTTTTAAAAACATATCCTAATTTATGATAACTTCATAATAGATCTCAAAGTTAAGTTTAGAATATTGATTGATTTTTTTTTTTTGCAGTACTGAGGATTGAACTCAGAGGCATTCTACCTCCGAGCTATACCCTCAGCCCTATTTGTTATTCTTTATTTTGAAACAGGGTCTCACTAAGTTGCGGAGTACCTCACTAGGTAGCTGAGGCTGGCCTTCGAACCCAGAACAAAATCCTTTAGAAAATTGGATAATACCAGGTATATAAGTAGAAAAGAGGCTTTGTGTGTGTGTGTGTATGTGTGTGTGTGTGTGTGTGTGTGTGTGTGTGTGTGTGTGTGTGTAAGTACCCTAAGATCTAAGGTAATAACAGATAATTAAACATACGGTATGAAAGCTTATCTAATAGTTACATATGGGAAGTAATTTAAAGATAGTTGTTCAAGCAACTATATTGCTCTGCTATCAAGTATTCCCATATGAAAGCATTAGAAATTACTCTTTTTATCTGTGCCGTTCCCACTGTCCATCCCTCCAATCAAAAGCTAATGGGAGAGTTGGGTATGGTGGCACAAGCTTGTAATCCCAGTACTTGGGAGGCTGAGACAGGAGCATCAAAGGTTCATGGCTAGCCTCAGCAACTTAGTGAGGCCCTCTGCAATTTAGTAAGACCTGTTTCAAAATAAAAGATAAAAAATAGTTCTGGGCATGTAGCTCAGAGGCAGAATGCCCCTGGGTTCAATCCCCAGTACCATACACACACAAGAAAAAAGTCATGGGAGCAAGGTATGGTGGCATACATCTATAACCCCAGTACTTGGGAGACTGAGGCGGGAAGATTGTAGGTTTGAGGCCAGCCTCAGCAATTTAGTGAGGCCTTCTGCAACTTAGTGACACCCTGTTTCAAAAAAAAAAAAAAACCAGGACTGGAGTGTAGCTCAGAGGTAGATTGCCTCTGGATTCAATCTGCAGTGTCACAAAAAAACAAAATAAAGCAGTGGGGGGCCAGGCTTGGTGGTGTACATCTGTAATCCCAGTACTTGGGAGGCTGATACAGGAGGATTGTAGGTTCAAAGTCAACTTCAACAACTTAGCAAATGGGCCTTTAGTGGTAAAAGAAAAGAATTTCCATCTTTTTTTTTTCTTTTTTTTTTCCTTTTAGGTACTGAGGATTGAACCCAGGGGCATTCTACCTCTGAGCTACACCCCCAGTCCTTTTTTTTTTTTTTGCGGTATTGGGGATTGAACTCAGGGACATTCTACCTCCGAGCTATACCCCCAGCCCTATTTTTCATTCTTTATTTTGAAACCAGGTCTCACTGAGTTGCGGAGTGCCTCACTAGGTAGCTGAGGCTGGCCTTGAACCCGGATTCTCCGGTCTCAGCCTCCCGAATGCTGGGATTACAAGTGTGCGCCACCACACCCGGCTCAGGACGTATTTTTTTTATTACAAGCGTGCACCACCATGCCCGACTTCCAGTCCTATTTTTTATTCTTTATTTTGAAACAGGGTCTCACTATGGAGGGCCTCACTAAGTACCTGAGGCTGGCCGCGAACCCAGATCCTCCAGTCTCAGCCTCCCGAGTTAGAATTTGCATCTTAAGACTCAGTGTGTCACATTGTGGAGGAGGTGCTATTTGGATTATAATTAGAAAGTTTTCTGTTATAAATCAAGTGTTCGAGAATCCCAATATTCCAATTCAGTAGATTCAGATTGGTGCCTAGAAGCCAACTAATTAATTTTTTTCACCAAGTATTTACTGAGTGCCTCCTGTCATACTCTGATTTCAGTTTGGGTAGGTAGTAGTGGAAGGTGTCCCTGGTACCTAATTGGTTTCTAATTGGAGGGAAGAGAGAATAAGCAAGTAGTTAAATAGAGCAGTTTCATATAGCGATAAGTGCTGTGGCGCAAGCCAACTATGGCTATGTGTTAGAGTTACTCTGGCAGAGGAGAAGATGACCTTGCATGAGATGATCTTGGAAGGAGTCTTTGAAGAGGTGATTGGTTTCTTTTTTAACATTACCTTTTAAAAGGAATTGTTCTTTTAAGCTACAGTATAATTAATATTTACCATTTTAACCACTTTGAATTGCACTATTCACTGTCATGAGGTAAGTCATACTGTTGTTCAGCGAGTCCCCACCATTCATTTTGAGAACTTTATCTTGCAGAATTGAAGCTCTGTATTCATTAAACAGTAAAGCTCTGTTCTCCCATTCCTCCAAGGTGCCATCAACCACCATTTTTTTCTGTTCCTATGAATTTGAGTATTCTAGGTAACTCTTCTAGATAGAATCATACATTGTTTTTTTGTGTGTGTGTCTGGTTTAATCACTTAGCATAATGACTACAAGGTTCCTCTATGCTGAAGCATGTGTTGAAATTTCCTTGTTTTAAGGCTGAATACTATTCCACTGTATGGATTGACTGTATTTTGTTTAGTCACCTTTGAGTTGAGATCTGAAGAATGAGAATGAGCTGTGCACCAAGCTAGAAGAAGAAGGTTATAAGTAGAGGAGAGAGTAAGCAAAGGGTCCTGACAGCAGTGAACTCATCAAAAGTCAGGGAAGAAGCTGGAGGCTAGTCCAGCTAGGACACAGTGAAGGCTGAGGGGCTGGAGGGAAGGGTATTAAGTGGGACCAGAAGTAGGTATACCTAGGCCCTATCATTTCAGACTTTGAAAGAACTTGGCTTCTACATTTAGTGGGAAGCTGCTTATTGGGAAGTTTCAGCAGGAGAGTAACTCAATCTGATTATATCATTTAATAACAATAGCAAAACCCCACCAGGCTACTGTATAGACAAGTGTCCCAGTGGATTCTGATGCACATCTGTGATCATATTTTGAAGACTATTAATTTAGTCCTTGTGATGGACCCTGCAGTCTGTATCTTGAGGTAGCTGATCTCAGAAGAGCTGTATCAGGATATATATATGTGTGTGTGTGTGTGTGTGTGTGTGTGTGTGTGTGTGTATGTGTGTGGTGCTAGGGATTGAGCCCAGGGGCATTCTGCTTCTGAGCTATATCCTCAGCCCTCTTTTGTTTTTATTTTTATTTTGAAACAGGGTCTCTCTAGGTTGATGAGAATTTCACTACTTATTGAGGCTGTTTTCTAACCTGTGATCCTCCTGTCTGAGCCTCCCATGTACTGAGATTGTAGGCGTGTGCCACCACCCCTGGCTTTTATCAGGATTTCTGACTAAAAGTGAGGTTGGTTATACCCATATCTCCTCTCCTTCCCTAGTCCCTGCCAAAATGAAAGAAACGACAGAAATTGCTATACTTCTTTGAAATAAGGCACATGGACAGGTGGTGATTGACTCAGCTGAGGATGTCACAGTATCTGTAAAGGCACAATAATACTCGTACGAAGCATGGGACTGTGTTCTCCTGAAAGGTCCCAAAAGTTACAGTATTTGCTGAAAGTGGGATTAGTGGAAAACCTAATTTGTTTTGCTTTTCCTTCAGTTAATGAGGTGAATTCTCCCTTTACATACCCTCATACATGAATGACTATGTCCACACCAGCCTTTGGGCTCAGGACCAAGGTTTATTCTTTGCATAATTAAAGAAGAGGTACCTGGACTTAGAAAACCAAGGGCAGTGGGTGACCGATTGGTTGCAAACAGGGAGACTAAAGAAAATGTCTATCTGAATTGTGGAGTTCTTGGCTCTCTTCCTCTGCTGTTCTTCCAGAACTCATCAAGCCTGCCTTGCCTACCTCCTGCAAAAGACCAGTTATTACACTGCAGAAACCAGTAGCTCCACCAGTTGTCAGGCCCTGCTCTCCCACACAACTCTTCAGTCAGTTCCTTTCAGAGTCATCTATTAAAAGTTGAACTAACAACTAAGACCATTGGACACTTGTAGGAAACCACCAATATAAGCGAGACCAAGCCGGAAGTGGTGGCTCATGCTTGTAATCCCAGTACTTGGGAGGCTGAGACTGGAGGATCATAGGTTCCTGTTCAACCTCAGGTGATTAGTGATGTCATATGCAACCTAGTGAGACTCTGTTTCAAAATAAAGAATAAAAAATAGGGCTGGGCTGGAGGTGTGTAGCTCAGAGGCAGAATGCCCCTGGGATCAATCCCCAGTACCTTTAAAAAAAAAAAAAAAAAAAAAACGAGGCCAAAACAGCAGAAATAGAGGTGGAGGAGGGAGTGATACTTGAATTACTGGGAGAAAACACACAACAGGGATCAAAAGAAAACAGCAGTCCTTCTAAATGTCTGGGAAGACACATCTCTCTCCACTGAAATGGTAGCCAGAGAACACAAAGGCATAGGTCCCTGAGGGTCAGTGGACTGGGTGAGAGATGATAGCAGATGGGCAGGATCAGCTAGGGGTCAGAAGTCAGGAAACTGATGCAAGATTGTAACTCATTTGAGTAAAGATGAGAAAGCAGATTGCTCTTACAGTGTGATAGTTACAGTAAAAAATTAGCCTGTCTTCATTGACGATGTACTTTGCACTGTTTTAAGTTTCTGGTTCTTATTTTTTTAGTTGAATGAGCTCTCCCAGTTGAAGCTGTTAATAGGCTTTTCACCAATGGAGAAATCAATGATTAAAATATGGAATGTAGCTTTTTTTTTTTTTTAAATGATTCTCTCTCTTTTTTTTTTTTTTTTGGTATTGGAAATTGAACCTAGGTGCATTCTACCTCTGAGCCACACCACTAGCCCTTTACAAAAAAAGAAAAAAAACTTTTTTTTTTTCAATACTGGGTATTGAACCCATGGGTGCTCTACCTTTGAGCTGCACACCCAGCTCTTTTTATTTTTTATTTTGAAACAGGGGCTTTCTAAATTCCTGAGGCTGGCCTTGAACCTGTGATCCTCCTGTCTTAGCCTCCCAAGTACTAGGATTACAGGTGTGTGTCACTATGCCCAGCTTACAAAAAAATGTTTAAGATTTTTGAGACATGGGCTTGCTGAGTTATTAATGCTGGCCTTGAACCTGTGATCCTCCTGTCTCAGCCTCCCAAGTACTTGGACAGGTATGTGCCACCACACCAGACTTCCTAGGATTCTTTTATGCATTATACCCTTCTCATTGTGAATGAGTCAACATTTCACAGATATGGATAGATAGCCACTGCTTTTCTGGGTGGGCACTGACAGTGGAATTGAAAAGAATGCTGGAAATTACAAACAGTATTCAACTGAAGAATAGGTTCTGAATTTTGTTTGTAAAGTAGTTGCTTAAAACTTGGCACTTCTTTTTTTGAAATACAGTAATAAGTAGTGGTTGAAACTTTAAAAGATAAATCAATCAGCAGTTAAGAATTCTCAGGGAGCCCTAATCACTTTGTATATATTCCTGTGGGGGGAATGTGTGTGTGTGTGTGTGTGTGTGTGTGTGTGTGTGTGTGTGTGTGTGTGCGCACGCATGTGAAAGAGAACTTGAATTCAAATCCTGTCTCTGCCATTTTTCTGATGTGTAACCTTGGATAAACTATTCAATATATTTCTGAGTCTCAGTAAAATGAGCACAATGTCTAATCAGAGTGTAGTTGTGACGATTATGTGAAATTAAAATAATTAAAACACTACTTCCAGCCAGGCGTGGTTGTGCACATTTGTAATCTCAGTACTTGGGAGACTGAGACAGGGAGGATCACAGATTTGTAGCCAGCCTCATCTACTTAGGCCCTCTGCAACTTAGTGAGACCCTGTTTCAAAATAAAATAGGGTTGGAAGTGTAGCTGGGAGGTAGAATGCCCCTGTGTTCAACCCATAGTACTGCAAAACAAAATAAAGCGAAACAAGAACAAAAACAAAACATTAGTTCCTGAACACTTTGAGTTAAATAAATGTTAGGGCTTTTTTCACATCTACCCTTTTGTGGCATATAGTAAGAAGGAACATTTATCTAGAGCCAAAGACAATGCAGGTCAGTGAAAGGTGTATAAAATTGCAATTTTGAAATGTGGTTCCTGTTTTTAGGAATTCTGCCTTGTTTGCAACATATGTGCTGTTTATCATGTGATGTATTTGTTGTGGCACTGCTGGTAGGAAGATCATAGGTGTGTACTCAGGCCTCCCAGACTCTGGGTTTGTGACCTTGTGTATGCTACTTTCCCACTTTGGGATTACTCTTGATTTGCAAAGTGGGTGTGTTTTATTGCAGTGATTTCTAGAAGTTTGTTTCTGCTCTAACAGTTGTATGATCTTGTGATCTGTGAAGCTGAATTCATTTTTTCTTCCTCCCTCCCTTCCTTCTTCCCTCCCTCCCTCCTTCCCTCCTTTTCTGGGTTACATGGTGTTGAGGCTTGCGATACATTTATTGTTTGAAGCTTAGCTTCCTGTGTGTGGATTTGAAGTGATTGGAGGTGATGAGACATAGAGCTCATGTTGGCTTTGCCATTGGAAAACAGTCCTAGCAAAGAAAGCCATTTTGGGGGTGAAAATATTCTAGGAGTGGCCATTGCTTTTCATCATACAGAGATAAGTGATTTTTTGATGTTTACATGAAGCTGGTGCATTTCTTTTCAGTGTGGATGTTGCCCAGCTCTTTTTTTTTTTTTTTTTTTTTTTTTTTTTGCGGTACTGGGGATTGAACTCAGGGGCATTCTACCTCCGAGCTACACCCCCAGCCCTATTTTTGTATTCTTTATTTTGAAACCGAGTCTCACTAAGTTGCGGAGTGCCTCACTAGGTAGCTGAGGCTGGCCGCGAACCCGGATCCTCCGGTCTCAGCCTCCCGAATGCTGGGATTACAAGCGTGCGCCACCACGCCCGGCTTGCCCAGCTCTTAACCCCTGTAGTTGTGAACATTCATATTCCTAGAATGTTAGGAAGGGCGTGTGTGTGTTAAATTATAGTTAATGGTTGTAAAGTTAATTGCAGCTCATCTGTCACTGCCACAGGAATCCGACCCTCAGGATAGATCACATTATTTGCTTTGGTGGTATCTTTACCTTTTCTTAATCTGGGTTATGTATGTGTACAACTTCATCTCAGCTAGACTGGAAGCTCTGGGAGGACAGAGACTGTCTCTTTGCCGACTTTTATTTATTATGTCTGGCACATAATTGGCCTTCAGGACGTATTTTATTTTATTTTTTGCGGTACTGGGGATTGAATGCAGGGGCATTCTACCTCCGAGCTATACCCCCAGCCTTATTTTTTTTTTTTATTCTTTATTTTGAAACCGGGTCTCACTAAGTTGCGGAATGCCTCACTAGGTAGCTGAGGCTGGCCGCAAACCTGGATCCTCTGGTCCCAGCCTCCCAAATGCTGGGATTACAAGTGTGCGCCACCACGCCCGGCTCAGGACATTTTTTTTTTTTTTGTAAATTTTTTATATAAAATTGGTGCATTGTAAACATACATCTTTATTAGGTTCAAGGCGATAAAGGCATATATGCACACATTTCTCATTTAACCCCTTCCCCAATTCCCGCCCCACTCCCTCGCCATCCCTCCTTCTCAAGTTCAGTTTAGTGATTGACCTTGATATATTTGTGAAAGTACAACGTGTGCATTAGGGTGTCCGCCCACCCCCCATCCATCCCCTTCGGTTAAGTTAACTTCTTTGCTTATTGAGGGTCTCTCCTTTTTCATTTGGAGACCCTCTTATACCCCATCTTTTCCCTAGCATCCACATATTAGGGAGAACATATGCTATTTTACTCTTTGTGACTGGCTAATCTCACTTAACATAATGTTTTCCAGTTGCATCCATTTCCCTGCAAATAACATGATTTTGTTCTTCTTTATGGCTGAGTAAAATTCCATTGTGTACATATCCCATAGTTTTGTAATCCATTCATCTGTTGATGGACATCTTGGCTGTTTCCATAGTTTGGCAATTGTGAATTGTGCAGCTATAAACATAGATACTATAGTTACCATAGTTTACTATGGTTTACCATAGTAAACCATACCATAGTTTACTATGGTATATATACCATAGTTTGGTTTCCGTTCTTTTGGGTAGATACCCAGAAGTGGTATTGTTGGATCATATGGTAAGTTCATTTCTATTTGTCTGAGGATCCTCTGTACTGTTTTCCAAAGTGGTTGCATTAATTTGCAATCCCACCAACAATGGATTAGGGTTCCTACTTCTCCACACCCTTACCAGCATTTGTTGTTGTTTGTGTTCTTGATGATTGCCATTCTCATTGGTGTTAGGTGAAATCTCAGGGTTGTTTTGATTGGCATCTCTGATTGCTAATGATGTTGAACATTTCCTCATACATTTATTGGCCATTTGTATTTCTTCTTTTGTGAAGTGTCTATTCAGAGCCTTTGCCCATTTTTTGATTGGGTTGTTTGTTTTCTTAGCTGTGATTTTCTTGAGTTTTCTGTGTATCCTTGATATTAGACCTCTATTAGAAGACTAGCTGGCAAAAATTTTCTCCCACTCTGTGGGCTCTCTGTTGAGGTTCTTGATAGTTTCCTTTGCTGCACAGAAGCTCTTCAGTTTAATGCAGTCCCATGTATTGATCTTCCTTTGAGTTGCCTGTGCTTTTGGGGTCTTGTTGAGAAAGTTTTTACCTGTGCCTATGTGTTGAAGTGTTGGTCCTATGCCCTCTTCAAGTAGCTGCAAGGTCTCCGGCCTGACTTGCAGATCTTTGATCCACCTTGAGTTAACTCTTGTGCAGGGTGAGAAAGTGGGGTTTATTTCCATTTTCCTGCATATGGTTAACCAGTTTTGCCAACACCATTTGTTAAAGAGGCTACCTTTTTTCCAGTGTATATTTTTAGCTCCTTTGTCAAACATCAACTGACTGTAAACACGTGAGTCTGTTTCTGAGTCTTCTATTCTGCTCCATTGGTCTATGTGTCTGTTTTTGTGCCAATATCATGCTGTTTTTATTACTGTGGCTTTGTAGTAGAGTTTGAAGTCAGGTATTGTGATACCTCCTGCATGGTTCTTGTTGCTAAGAACTACTTTGGCTATCCTGGGCTTTTTGTTTTTCCAGATGAATTTAAGGACTGACTTTTCTATGTCTGTGAGGAGTGACTTTGGTAATTTCATGGGTATTGCATTGAATCTGTAGATCAGTTTTGGGAGGATGGCCATTTTGATGATATTTATTCTGCCTATCCAAGAGCATGGTAGATCTTTCCATATTCTAAGGTCTTCATCAGTTTCTTTTTTCAGGTTTTTATAGTTTTCCTTATAGAGGTCTTTTACCTTTTTGGTTAGGTTTATCCCTAAGTATTTTATTTTTTGTGTGCTATTGTGAGTGGAATTGTTTTCTGGATTTTTCAGTGGATTTATGGTTGGTATACAGAAAAGCTTCTGATTTTTTTATCAAGACACTTTGCTGAACTTGTTGATCAGTTCTATAAGTTTTTTGGTTGAGTTTGTTGGGTATTCTAAGTATAATATGTCATCTGCAAAAAGGGATAGTTGTAATTCTTCTTTCCCTATTTTTACCCCTTTGATGTCCTTCTCTTGCCTTTGCCCTCTGGCTAGAGTTTCAAGTACTATATTGAACAGAAGAGGTGATAATGGACATCCTTGTCTTGTTCCTGTTTTTAGTGGGAACTCTTGCAGTTTTTCTCCATTTAATATGATGTTGGCTGTAGGCCTATTGTATATTGCCTCTATGATTTTGAGATATGTTCCTTCTATTCCGATTCTCTGAAGTGCTTTTAGCATGAATGGATGTTGGATGTTGTCAAATGCTTTTTCAGCATCAATGAGATGATCATATGATTTTTGCCTTTGATTCTGTTTATGTGGTGAATCACATGGATTGTTTTCCCTATGTTGAACTGACCTTGCATCCCTGGGATTAACCTGACTTGATCATGGTGTATAAATTTTTTGATGTGGTTTTGAATGCCCATTGCTAGTATTTTGTTTAGCAGTTTTGCATCTAAGTTCATCAATGATATAGGTCTATAGTTTTCTTTTCTTGAATTGTCTTTATTTGGCTTCAGTATTAATGTGATGTCGGCTTCATAGAATGTGACTGGAAGGGTCCTGTTTCTTTCTATTTCACGGAATAGTTTGAGGAGTATTGGGATTAGCTCTTCTATAAATGTTTTATAAAATTCACTTGGAAAACCATCTGGCCTTGGGCTTTTGTTTGGTGGTAAACTCTTAATTGCTGTTTCTATCTCTTTGATTGCTATTGGTTGGTTTAAGTTTTCTGTATCTTCTTGACTCAATTTAGGAAGGTTTTATGTGTCTAGAAATTTGTCAATGTCTTCTAGATTTTCTACTTTGTCGGAGTATAGTTTTTCAAAATAATTTCTGATGATCCGCCTGGTTGTAATCCCACTATTTGAGAGGCTGAGACCAGAGGATTCGGGTTCGCAGCCAACTCAGCTACCTAGTGAGGCATTATGCAACTTAGTGAGACCCTGTTTCAAAATAAAGAATAAAAAATAGGACTGGGGGTGTAGCTCGGAGGTACAATGCCCCTGAGTTCAATCCCCAGTACCACAAAAACCAACCAACCAAACAAACAAAATAATTTCTGATGATCCTCTGTATTTCCATTCTGTTGCTGGTAATATCACCTTTTCCTCTCTTATTTTGGTAATTTGAGTTGAAGTCTCTTTCTTTTGGTTAGGTTGGCCAATAGTTTATCTGTGTTGTTTATTTTTTCAAGACACCAGCTTTTGGTTTTGTTGATTTTCTGTATTATCTTTTTATTTTCTACTTCACTAATTTCTCCCCTGATTTTCATAATTTCCTGTCTTCTACTAGCTTTGGGGTTAGACTGTTCTTGTTTTTCAAGTGCTTTGAGCTGTGTCATTAGGTTATTTATTTGGTGATTTTCTGTTCTTCTTATGTGGACACTCAGTGCTATAAATTTTCCTCTTAGTACTGCCTTCAAAGTGTCCCAGAGGTTTTGATATGCTGTTTCTCCGTTTTCATTGGTTTCTAGGAATTTATTAATTTCTCCCCTTACTACTTCTATGACCCGATCCTCATTCAACAGTGTGGTATTCAGTCTCCATGTGTTCACAGAGTTACTTTGGGTCTTCTTAGAGTTGATTTCTAGTTTCACTCCATTGTGGTCTGAAAAGATGCAGGGAATTATGTTACATTTTTTGAATTTGCCAATGTTCCCTTTGTGGCCCAGAATGTGGTCTATTTTGGAGAAGGTTCCATGGGCTGCTGAGAAAAATGTGAATTCAGCTGTAGTTGGGTAAAAGAGTCTATATGTGTCTTATAGGTCCATTTGGTTTATGGTATTCTTTAGGTCTGAGGTGTCTCTACTGACCTTTTGTTTAGAAGATCGGGGTAGAGGTGTGAGAGGAGTATTAAAGTCTCCCAGTATTAGTGTACTGGGATCTATGTGTGTCTTTATATCATATAGAGTTTGTTTTATGAAAGTGGCTGCACCTATGTTTGGGGCATAGATGTTGATAATTGTTATTTCCTCTTGCTGGATTGTTCCTTTTACTAGTAAAAAATGACCTGCTTTGTCTCTTCTGATAAGTTTAAGCTTGAAGTCTAATTTATCTGATATCATGGTTGCTACTCCTGCTTGTCTTCGGGTTCCATTGGCATGGATTACCTTACTCTAGCCCTTTGCCTTTAGTTTGTGGGCATCTTTGCTTGTGTGTTTCTTGCAGGCAGCATATAGATGGATTCTGGGTTTTTATCCATTTTGCCACCTTGTGCCTTTTTATTGGGGAGTTGAGACCATGTATGTTCAGTGTGATTATTGAGAGATGATTTTTAATTCCTAA
Source organism: Graphiurus murinus (assembly GCA_004027655.1). NCBI lineage: Eukaryota > Metazoa > Chordata > Mammalia > Rodentia > Gliridae > Graphiurus > Graphiurus murinus. The sequence goes on from PVLC010004104.1 coordinate 48,284, forward strand.
CATTTTGGGTTTTGACTTCTGTTTTTGGTAGTCTTTATTGTTTGCTTAGTTGTTTGCTTCCTGGAAATTATTGTTTCTCTGGTTCTGACGTTTACTTTTTAGTTCTTCTTTGTAATTAATTTCTTTGAGTATTTTCTCTAGTGCTGGTTTGGAAGACATGAATTGTTTCAGTTTCTGTTTGTCATGGAAGGTTTTTATATCCCCGTCAATTTTTTTTTTTTGTGGTACTGGGGATTGAACTCAGGGGCATTCTACCTCCGAGCTACACCCCCAGCCCTATTTTTTATTCTTTATTTTGAAACCGAGTCTCACTAAGTTGCGGAGGGCCTCACTAGGTAGCTGAGGCTGGCCTCGAACCCGGATCCTCCAGTTTCAGCCTCCCGAATGCTGGCTGGCTTCCCCGTCAATTTTGAGAGAGAGTTTTGCTGGGTATGAGAATCTTGTCTGCAAGTTATTTTCTTTCAGAGTTTGGAATATGTTATTCCAGCCCCTTCTGGCTTTCATAACTTGATTTGGGAGGTCTGGAGTGATTTTAATTGGTTTGACTCTAAATGTCACTTGGCCTTTTACTTTTTTTGCCTTTAGAATTTTCTCCTTAGCCTCTACATTAGTCAACTTAATTATTATGTGGTGTGGTCAAGCTCTTCTTTGATCTTGACTTGAGGGAGTTCTGTATGTTTCCTGTACGTGTGTGTCAGCTTCTCTTTCTATGTTTGGAAAATTCTCTGATATTACTTCTTTGAAAAGATTGTTTATAAGTTTCAACTTCTAATCCCTTTTCTATTTTTATTGTTCTTAGGTTGGGTCTTTTAAAATTGGCCCAGATGTCATCAATGTCCAATTCATACTGTCAATTTTTTTCCCCTAAATTATGTATTATGTATTCACTTTTGGAATGGTCATCTTCTAAGAATGATATTCTATTTTCCGTGTGGTCTAATCTACTGTTTATAGTTTGTATTGATGTCTTAATTTCAGTTATTTCATCTTTCACTTCCTTCAAATGCTTCTCTTTGGTTCCTTTTCATGTCGTCACATTCTTTGTTTATTTGTTCCTTTATTTCTTTTCAACTCTCCCTATGTTCTTTCTGAAAATCTTGTATTGTTTCTAGTATTAAAGATCTGAATTTTTCTTCTGGTAATCTCTGCCATTCTGGGTTGGTGAGATCTCTTATTGACGAGTTGTGGTGGCTCATTGTTTCTTTGCTATTTTTCCTTCCCATGATTCCCCTGTTCTTAAATTTATATCTTTGTTGCATTTGCAGGTTTTTTCGTCCTATCTCTGCAGTGGGGGTTTAGAGGTATCTGCTGGTGTATACAGGGACAGGTTGTGTTCAGTGGTGAAGGTTGGGTGAGAAGTCACAGTGATGAGTTCAAGTATAGGGTAAAGTAGAGGGTATTGTCTATAGAATAGGAGGTTGAGTGTGTTAAGGTGATATATTGTAAAGATTAGAGATGATAGATATGTTGGGGGATTCTGGTAGTCAATATAGAATTTTGAGTGTTGTAGTGTGAGATGGTCTTGATATGAGACAGGAAAAAAGGAAAAAGAAAAGAGAGGAGGAAAAGTGTTGAGGAGAAGAATATAGATGGGAGAGAGGGAGGGAAGCTTGTAAAAGGGATAAGGAGGGGATTCAACAACCTAAGCAAGAAATAACAAAGCAACCAATAATCCAAACAAACATAAATAAAGGCAATACAAAATGAAAACAGATAAAACATAACACCAAAAAACAAACAAACAAAATAACAAAAACAAAAAAAGCAAAAAACAAACAAAAAAAACCCCAAACCAAAAAACCAACAACAAGAAACATTATAAAAACCCTGCTAGTTCTTAAGTACAGAGCTTAAATTTTCGAGCGTGTCTCTGGCATTTCTATTTGCTCTGTCAGTGTAGGCAGTGAGTTCCCCTGATACCTCTCCCGCTGCAAGCTTGTGCCTCTGAGCTCTCCACAGGGCCCGTTTGCATCTGTCACCTCGCCTTTGTTGGTGGCGGGAGTGCAGTCTAATGCCGGGCATTTTCAAATGCCATATGTGCACTGAGTTCTTCCTGCACTTCTGTTCTATCTAATCGCTAGAAGGGTGGGCTACTGAGTCTGTCCTTTGTATAGGGCCCGGGGGTGCAATCCAACTTACAGATCTCTGCTACTGTGGTTCTGGTGGGAGCAGTAAGCTGGGTGACCTCGGCGCAGGCTTAAGATGGTTTTCCCTTTCACTATTGTTCTTGCCGGTAAACGTAGTTGCTTACTCCACCTCTGGTCACTGGGGGCGCATGAGGACGATGACGGTCAGAGTAGCTGGCAGAGTCCTGCCTGGGGAAGTGATGGCTCACAAAATGGCAGCCGTGGATCGAGGGGCGTGCTGGCTCCCATGTTCTCCCTGGGTTCTGTTCAGCTGCTCTCATTGCCTTCTTCTCTCTTCTCCTGCTTTGTTCCTCTTTCCTTCTGTCAAGAAGCTGCATTTGCGGCAGTTTTAATTCATGCTCCTCAGTGCAGTCGCTCGCTGTTCGGCTCTGGCGTGAGAGGTGCGTCTGGTCGTCCCACTCGTTCTGGTGGATGTGGAAGGTGCAGGGTCCACCACCTGGGTAGAGTGTGGATTTCTGAAGTAGGTTATTCCACGTCTGTCTTGTCGCTGGATCCGCAGTGGTGTGAGCCGATCGCCGCCATGTGGTTGGGCTCGTTTGCACTCCCTGGTTGGCTCTCTAAGGACCCCAGTCTCTTCGGTTGTAGTTTAAATTTCGCTTTTTTGTTGCTTTTTTCATTTTTTATTTTCTTTCTTCCGTTAAGAAGCTGTTTGTATGGTAGACTTGATTCGGTCTCTCAGAGCCTAAGGAGATGTGCCTCACTCAGACGACATCTTGGCTCACTCCTCAGGATATATTTTAAAAAAATAAATGAATAGAGTAACGTTTTTTATAAATAATGAGTACAAGTGTGTTGGCAAGTAAAAGCTCAGGCTGCTTATCAGGATTAAGTTGTAGCTTTCACTATTACCAGTGAGTTTAAAAGGAAAGGAAAGACTGATCAAGATGGTTGTATAAATGACTTTTATTATTGTTTGTGCAAGAATAGTGAACATTCCGTAGCACAGGAAGCAACTTTTAAAAACTGCGGGCAGGACTAAGTCAGACTGTCCCTGACCCTTAGATTAGATGTTTTAGAGCCTGAGTTTCCTTAAATTTTCTTTAGTTAACAGTCAACATTTTGACACAATTGGAGATTTATTCCATTAAATTTTGATTTTCATAAAGAACCTCACTAAATTTGCTAAAAAACCCCAAAAACTTTATAATTTTTACTAGTTCCCATTTTAAAATGTTTCCTTTCAAGGCCTAACACTTTAAAATGAGCTTAGCTGTATTAGTAGATAAACATGTTGATTCTTTTGAGTGGCAGCTACTGAATGGAGCCTGGAGGTACACAGTTTGTTCTTTACCCCACCCAGTGGCAGAATGTTTTTCTTCCTCTTGTCCTTATTGAGGAAAGAGGCCTGGAATAAGTGACTCCCTTTATTTAGGTTTACCTGAATTGTTGAGGAGGGAAAGGAAAAACATTTATTATGTATCTTTTGTTTTAGTTCTTGTTATTAACATAAAGCAACATATACTTCTCACTCCATGCTCATACTTTAATACCCATGTTTAGTAATAACTATTGTTACAGTGTTACACAGCCATTTTACTTTTTTTTAGACCAGATACTTCAGATTTTTATTGTAAATAAACAACTCTATAAAACTTGAAAAGATACTAATACAAAAGAGATTATTTCATGAAGAATACAGTTCTAAGTAAATGAACCTTTAATCAAAGACTATGTAGAAATTCTGACATTTGTATACTAATATAGTAAGGCATACAGCCATTTTACTTGATGTCACTAGGCATATTGAATTTTGATGATGGACTTAATTGTGGAAACAGAAATATGCTATATCCAATGGGGTTGTTATGGTGGGTACACTCACATATAAGGATATTTTGAGAGGCAGAGATCTTATGAAATACAGAGAGAATTGTTGTAACCCAAGGGTGATCCTTGATATTTTGGGGATAGCTTGTAGATTCTGACTCAATATATGTGGGCACCCACTATTAACATAACCCTTTGTAATTAAGTGTGTATTTCAGCAAAAATCGTGCCATTAATTTGCAAAGAATAATAAAATTTCCCTGCTCTCAAGTAGCTTACTTTCTCAAAGTGTACATTATTATTAATTAATTAGTTTATTAATTAATTTTGCAGTACTGGGGATTGAACCCAAGAGCATTTTACCTCTGAGCTACACCCCCAGCCCTATTTTTATTCCTTATTTTGAAACAGGGTCTCATTAAGTTGTGGAGTGCCTCACAAAGTAGCTGAGGCTGGCTGAAAATCTGTTATCCTCCTGTTTCAGCCTCCCAAGTACTGGGATTACAAGTGTGCGCCACCACGCCCGGCTAAAAGTATACATTATTAATAGGTGGGTTTCCTCAAAATAAAAAAAAAATGTATTATTAGCCGGGCGTGGTGGCGCATGCTTGTAATCCCAGCAAAAAAAAAAAAAAAAAAAATTATTGCTTTTGACTAAATTTGGGAAATACCTGGACTAGAGAAAACTGAAAGTTTTTTAGTGTAGGATTCTGAAAAGTGTATGTAGTGGAATTCCTAAAAGTAGTTATACTTTTTATAGGCTTTCTAAACTTCACTGGCACATTTTTTTTTTCTTTCTCCTGAAACTTGTAGGGTTGGATCTGAGGGGAAAGGGAAGGTAGAGGAGAGAGTGACAGTAGCATATTGAAGAAGAGGGTTCTTAATGGGTCATGAAACACATATTAGTAATATTGAACTAATGCAGGAATCTTACCTAATCTGTTAACTCTGAATGCTGTCGCAAAAGTCTAGCCTGTGTCACAGAATCTCTATGCTTCTTAGTCTTCTGTAGGTGGGATAAGGGATTTATATCTTTTGATTGAATTTGTAAATAGAAAATGGAGATTAGTAAATAAGAGATGGAACCTGTCATCTCAAATTCAAAATCTGTCTCAAAGCAGACTAATCATT
>PVLC010004104.1:53428-88923 GCA_004027655.1 Graphiurus murinus
TGCGGTACTGGGAATTGAACTCAGGGGCATTCTACCTCCGAGCTACACCCCCAGCCCTATTTTTATTCTTTATTTTGAAACAGGGTCTCACTAAGTTGCGAGTGCCTCACTAGGTAGCTGAGGCTGGCCGCGAACCCGGATCCTCCGGTCTCAGCCTCCCGAATGCTGGGATTACAAGCGTGCGCCACCACGCCTGGCTCAGACTAATCATTTCTTGCAAAACAATTATACCTTCTTGTTTTTCTGTTCCACATATGCTGTCTTACTCTTCTCTAGGCACTTTGGCTTGAAAACATAGTCATTATTGACCTTCTCCTTTCTCTAGCATCCCTACCTTCAACTCTTATAAATAAGCACTGCCTTATTTTCCTTCATGTCTCATCAGTTCCCTCCCTCTGTTGTTCTTTAGTTCAGATTCACAGGAAGTACATGATCAGTAAGTATTTGTTAAGTGACTGGACCTGAACTATATGAGGGTGACATGTGCTTCTGGGTTCTCTACGCTCTTCTTGGTGGGTACCACTTTGTGTTGCTCTATATGCCTTCCTTTGGATTTGTGCTCTGCATCCTCAGTAACTCTCTGTTGGTGGGGAGGGTGGCTAAATGTTCTAGCCTCAGACCTTACTGCTTGCTGGTTTATACGTGTGCTCTCTCTAGATGATGCCTCTGTGTGCCATATTGCATCAGGCTTTTACTTTTCCAGCTTCTGTATGGTGGCACATGTCATTTCTTCTATTTTTAAAGCCTTTTTTTTTTTTTGGCCACATAATTAATTACCTAAATCTCACCCATCAGCAGAATTCACATTAAATATTAGTACCTCCATCTCTCTGGCTCTCCTTAAGCATAGATCCTACGACAGAGCAGAAGATATACAGGTGAGTCACCAGGGCTGAAGAATGTTCATCAACTTCTAATCATTCTGCTGTTTCCTTCTCCAGTGCTTTAGTAACTTCATAGTTCACAGTTGACTGATCTTTAATTATTTGCTTATTGTATACTTACCAGATAGATTCAGAGTTCTTAATTGTTGGGGAAAAAAACCCCAAACTAGTTAATTTTGCTAATTTAAGCAGAAAGAGGATTTATTGAAGATATTGAGGGTCTCCGTGAACTAATGGAAAGGCTATGCTATCAAGATTGGAGCTGCACAGCTGAGAAGAGCGTTTGCATTCCTAAAATAGCAGTAGAAGTACACTCAGTAAGTGAACACACTGCTTCCATAGGTTGCTGTTCTTTATGACATTAATTAGCTATTATTCTATTTACCGATGAACCTACAAAGGTTGATAAATTGCTACGTTTATTTTCAAGTAGAAGTTATTGGGGGAAAATGATGGGGCCACAGGATTTGTATGTACATCTTGGGATATAAATCCAGAGGTGGGGAGAAAGAGCAAAATTCAAGTTTTCTGGAGATGAAAGCCTAACTTTGTTGTACTTGGTGCTTGAACATTCCCTTGTGAGTAGGGTTAGAGGATATAGGTCAGTGCATTTCTTAGTGTGTTCTTATTAAAATTTAACTCATATCCCTTGATTAAAGCCTTCCACTGGTTTCTTGTCTTATGTAGAAGAAAAAAATCCAAATTGTTCTTAATGATCTTTATAGCTTAGAGTGATCTGGACAGAAGTAGATTTCTCATGAATCTAATAAAACTTAAGATGTAGCATGTGGGACCCTTCTGAAACTGGGCCTCATTGGTTAAGATCCACTTTGATGTCCTTCCTGTCATACCTCCCATCTGTTCAGGTTGTATTAGAGTAGATACATGCAATTTTAGAATATTGAGAGAATGAGTGAGATGATTTATTTATCTGATTCTCAATTACTTTTATGTACACTTCAGTTCTTCAGAGCTGACCCACTCTAAGGAAACCTTCCAGAGCTAGACATGGCAGTTCATGCCTGTGATCCCAGTACTTGGGAGGCTAAGATGGGAAGATTGCAGGTTTGAGGTCTCCTTCAGCAATTTAGTGAGGCCCTGTAACAAAATAAAAAATTAAAAGGGCTGGGGGTATAGCTCAGAGGTAGAATGCTCTTGGGTTCAATCCCCAGTACCACATACAGACCACTACCACCACCAACAACAAAACAAAACAAGAAATCTTCCAGGAACCATAAGGTTGTCCACTAAAGGCTGCATATAAATACGAACTTATCCTGTGGTGTCCAGGTAACACTAAATGAGAGAGAGAGAAACCTAGAGTCTCTGTTTGCAAATTTGTCCAGCATTCTTCTAATCGTACAGTTCATGTGTGAAAGAGATGCGGAAAAAGATTTTTACAAATTGTGTAGTTTGGAACAATTACATGGCATCAGCAATAGTTGTGAAGTTCAAAGAAACTTAAGAAAAGTTTTAGAAGGTATTAGTAAGAAAAAATAATTTCAATCATTCTAAATGAAAGACCAAACTATTTTCTCTGGTTACTCTTTAGAAAATTATATTACAAAAGCATTGTCATATGAAGAGGCAATAAAGTACTACATTAGCCAGGACAGGTAGGAAAAGTTATTATCAGAGCATGCTAGGGAGTTAGTTATTAAATATATGGCATTTAGAATTTTTATGATGTGGTTGGCCACTTCAAAAAATTGGATTATACTGATGTCAGGCCTTTTGCACTTTTTGGTGTACCCCTTTCTTTAGCTTTTGAAGCATTTTCCTTTTTTAAAAATTTTCAGGACAGATTTCTTCTCAGATGGTCTTGAAACACTCAGTCTACAATATCTTTTTATTCTGACTAGTACCACATCACCAGTCTTGTTTTTAATAATGTTTACCAACATCCTACTTTTTGTTTGCATTTTTATTGAGTGCTTCCCCCTTTAGAGTATAAACTCAGTGTATGAGAGCTGTCTTGTTCACTGCTGTATTCCCAGAGCCTAGAATAGTGTCTGGTCCACGTCTTAGGCACTCAGCAGATATGAATGAAACATTACTAATGAACTTGTGCTTATACATTTTGCCATGTATTTATTTACTAGTACAGCCACTTATTTTGTTATTTTGTGTGATGCTGGTTTGTTTTATCAATTTGTATAGAAGCTTTTTCTTTTTCTTTTCTTTTCTTTTTTTTTTCAGCCTTGGGACTTAAACCCAAGGCCTTCACCTATGCTGCACAAGTGCTGTACCACTGAGTTAGATCATCAGCATTGTATGAATGCTGTGTGTGGTACTAGAAATTGAACCCAGGTGCATTCTACTCCTGAGCTACACCCCCAGCCCTATTGAATTTTTTATTTATTTTCTTGGTACTTGGGATTGAACCCAGGGGCATTCTTCTTCCGAGCTACACTCCCAGTCCAATTTTTATTCTGTATTTTGAAACAAGGTCTCACTAAGTTGCAGAGGGCCTCACTAAAATATCTGAGGCTGGCTGCAAACCTGTGATCCTCCTGTCTCAGACTCCCAAGTACTGGGTTTTATTTGGAAACAAGCTCTCTTAAATTGCTGAGGCTGGCTTCTAAGCTATGATCCTCTATGCACCTTCCCCCCCAACCCTGCTGTATAAATTTGCTTTTGGTCCTCTCCTGCTGCTAATGTTGATTGTCCATTACCTACCATCTACTTTGGTTAAAAATAATTTGTTTTAGAATATTGAATCAGAAAACTATAGAGAACAAAATGATACCCAAGTACACTTAATGTTTATGCATCAATCTCTAAGTTTACTCTCTTTCCTCTTTCCTTTTCAGAGATGTACTTAGTTCAGTGCTTTTCATTCCTATGCATTTGTGTTTTTTGAATTTTCTTTGAGAAGAGGCCTGAAGTTCTTGTGGTCCCTTACTAGGGCTGCTTGATTGTCCTCATGACGGGAAGGCTGCTTTTCCCTGAATGAGTGATCCAGGGGAATAAGGCAGAAACTTATGTCATTTATGAATCTAGCCTTTGAAGTCACACATTGTCCCTTAGTCCTGTTCATAGTGGGGTGAAACTGCTGGGGTTCTGTTTACTGTTTCTTCACACTGAACATTTTGATTCCAAATATGTATTTTCTTTTTCCTCTACACAAACCTGTTTTCTAATTCTTTGGATACCAACTGGGTGACATACAGTTCAGCTCTGACACTAATCACTCAGAGTTATTGCAGACTCATTCTTCTACTTCAGATGCCTCCTGCAAACCTGTGCCACCTGTACCTGGACCTAGTGACTATAAGTTGGGGGTTCCCACCACTCTTGAGGTTCAGTTATTTGCTAGAATTGCTTGATATCCAGGAAAGCACCTCACTTACCTTTATTAGTTTATCATAAAGAGTATTCTGGAGCTGGGCCTGGTGGTGCATGCTTGTAATCCCAGTACTTGGGAGGCTGAGACAAGAGAATCGCCGGTTTGAGGACAGCCTCACCAAGTAGTGAGACCCCCCAGCAACCTAGGGAGGCCCTCTTTCAAAATAAAAATAAAACAGGGCTGGGAATGGAGCTTGGAGGTAGAATGCCCCTGGGTTCAATCCCCAGTGCCACAAAACAAAAAACTTAAAGGTTATTCTGTAATAAATAATGGATGAATCATAGGTGAGGTCCAAAAGGGTCAGGCTCTCTGAACCCTGTAGTTTAGATTTTTAGGCATGATCAAATCATGCCCACTGATGTATTAACTCATACAGCCTCTCCTCCCCAGAGGATGGGGTGAGGTGGGGCTGTAAATTGTAACTCTGTAATCATGCCTCAGTCTGTCCTTCAACCATTTCTTCCTAGCCACCAGTCTTCATTAGCATCCAAAAGACACTGACACTCCCAGAAATTCCTAGAAGCTCTTGTGTTAGTAACCTGGGACTAAGACCAACTAGCATAACAAAAGGTGCACCTATAATCCCAGTACTTGGGAGGCTGAGACCTGAGGATCAGGGTTCAAGGCCAGCCTCAGCTACTTAGTAAGGCCCTCTGCAATTTAGTGAGACCCTGTTTCAAAATAAAGAATAAAAAATAGGGTTGAGGGTGTAGCTTGGAGGTAGAATGCCCCTGGGTTCCATCCCCAGTACCGCAAAAAAAAAAAAAAAAAAAGTGCACCCATCACCCCTAACACTTAGGAAATTACAAAGGTCTTGGTAGCCTTGTTCCAGGAGCCTAGGAGCTGGGAAGACCAGATACATCACAGTCTTCAATACTAGAGCATGCGGCTAATTGGAGTCCATTCTGGAGGCTATGTACCAGAGTCTCCTGTATCTTCTTATAAAATATCTAATGGTCTTTCATATTTAATTGTTCTTTATTCCACTTGGAGTGCTTCATACTTGTGTGCAGTGTGTGTGTGTGATTTTTTATTTTTATTATTATTATTTAAGGTATTAGGGATGGAACTGTTGTGGGATAACCCGGTCCCACACGTGGGTCCTTGGCTTCCGTGAAAAAAAGAATTTTAACACGTGCCATTTAGGAACAAAAAGTAGGAATTTATTTAGGAAAATAAGGAAAGGGGGAGAAAAACGGTGAGCGGGCATCTTCCTGGCCCAGACGTGCATGCGGGTAAGAGAGTGAGGCGTGGTAAAATTCCTTCTTTTATGCGCTTTCAAGAGGGGTGGGCACAGAAGAAGTCTGGACCTCCTCCTCCTTCCAGGTATTGGTGGACGACAGGTAGGCGGTCCAAATTGGGCCCTCCTCTTCCTCAGGTTAAGATGGGTGTTTCAAGATGGGTCTGACCTTTGCCCTGAGTGTCTGGTGGGGGCAGGGATTCAGGGGATTAAAAAGGTGTGGCCCACTTAGACTTTTCTAAGATTGAGCACACCCTATAGGGTGGGGTCAGCTAAAGCTCTCCAGATTTTAAAACTATATCTTTTCCTTCCCTCCCAATGTCTCCTTTCTGCCTAAATTTTATTCCTTCTGTCCTACATCAGAACCTAGGGGCATTCTACCTCTGAGATACATCCTCAACCCTATTTTTTTTTTTTTTTTTTTTTTTCCGGTACTGGGGATTGAACTCAGGGGCATTCTACCTCTGAGCTACACCCCCAGCCCTATTTTTTATTCTTTATTTGGAAACAGGGTCTCACTAAGTTGCGGAATGCCTCACTAAGCAACTGAGGCTGGCCTTGAACCCACATCCTCCAGTTTCAGCCTTCCACCCCTATTTTTTTATTCTTTATTCTTTATTTTGAAACAAGGTCTCACTAAGTTGTGGAAGGCCTCACTAAGTAGCTGAGGCTAGCTGCGAACCTGTGATCCTTTTGGCTCAGCCTCCTAAGTACTGAGATTACAAGTGTGCGCCACCAAGCCTGGCATGTGTGTAGTCTTAAGGGAATCTAGTCTTAGTGTTATTCAAACATATAACTGATGAGATAGAATAGAAGTGTTGTGGGATAACCCGGTCCCACACGTGGGTCCTTGGCTTCCGTGAAAAAAAGAATTTTAACACGTGCCATTTAGGAACAAAAAGTAGGAATTTATTTAGGAAAAATAAGGAAAAGGGGAGAAAAACGGGTGAGGAGGCATCGTCCTGGCCAGACGCGCGTCCCAGGTCCCAGGAGGCCGAAGCGTGGTCTAAGTCCGTCTTTTATAGGCTTTCGAGAGGTGGGCGCAGAAGTCTGGACCTCCTCCTTCTTCCAGGTATTGGTGGGCGACAGGTAGGCGGTCCAAATTGGGCCCTCCTCTTCCTCAGGTTGAGATGGGTGTGGCCCACTTAGACTTTTCTAAGATTGAGCACACCCTATAGGGTGGGGTCAGCTAGAACTCTTCAGATTTTTAAAACTATCTTTCCCTTCCCTCCTCAATGTCTCCTTTCTGCCTAAATTTTATTCCTTCTGTCCTACATCAGAAGGAATAAAATTTAGGCAGAAAAGAGAGACATATTGGGAAGGAAAGGAAAAATGTAGTCTCATCCTTAAAAAGCAAGGCTTATTCACCATGGGCTGACTCCATATTGGAAATCCCTAAGGTGATTTTTCAGAGCTCCATTTGCCTCTCAAAAGAAAGTCACGCCTATTGTAAGAAAGACTCCACATCTCAGCTTCCTGTCTCCACTCCCTGAGAGTCCTACCTAAAGTTTTTTCACCTTTTCTTAAGACCCCAAGGGTGGGGGACCAATATCCCATGCTGTCCCAGGTTCCTTATTCCCTGCCCTGGACCCCTGAGCCAGCCCCTCTCCACGTGTGATATAAAAAGGATGAGAAGCTGGGTGTCGAGGCGCAAGCTTGTAATCCCAGTACTTGGGAGGCTGAGACCAGAAGATCTGGGTTTATGGCCAGCCTCAGCTACTTAGTGAGGCCCTCCTCAACTTAGTGAGACCCTGTTTCAAAATAAAGAATAGAAATAGAGCTGGGGGTGTAGCTCCGAGGTAGAATGCTGCTGGGCTCAATTCTTGGTGCTGGGGGATAGGGGGTGGGGGAGAAAGATCTCTCCCCCCCCCCCCTTCTCTCTCCCTTCCTGCCTCCCTCTCTCCCTGTCTCCCTCCAGCCGCCATCCCAGAGACATCTGAGGTGACCTGTGCCTTTTCCTTAAACTCCTGTCATTTGTCCCTATCTGGTGAGTGTTGAAATTCTTTTCACCACGGAGTCCAAAAACCCACGAGAGGTATCGAGAGGTATCGTGCTGACCCAGGATGTAACTATCTTAATTTTGTTTATTAAACAATCTAATGTCATTGTTCCATTTATGTGTGGGTTTGTTGCTATGATCTGAAGAGTTGTTCTCCCCCCCTCTCCTGTCCATGTGTTGAAGCCAAATCCTGAGTTCAGTGATGGTATTAAGAGGTGGGGCTTTGGGGTGATGATCAGGTAATTAGGGGGAGAGGCTTCATGAATGGGATCAGTGCTTTCATAAAGGAGATGCCAGGGAGCTAGCTCCTTCTATCATGTGAGGACAGAGCCAAAGGGTGCCCTCTGTGAGGAGCAGGTCCCTATCAGATACCGAATCTGTGGGCACCTTGGTCTACTGGACTTCTTCCCTGTGTTGGTAAGCCACCTAAGTTATTCTATTTTTGTTATGGCTGACTCAACAGCTTTCTTCTTCTTTAGCTTATTTTCTATTATGTCAGTACCACTTTACAAATCTTGATCTTTAGAAGTCAAGTCTCACCCTTTTTGTTTTTCGTTTGGCTTGATAATATCACCAGAGGGCCTTTAAAAGGGAAATGTTTAAATACATTTACCAATCCTTCTGGTTTTTAGAATCAGTTTTCCAGGTTCTCTGAAAAAATTCTGTTGGAATCATGCTTATTTTAAAGAATATAAAAATAGGACCCTTTTTCATTGGGAAAAAAAAGTAATAGGTATTCACTAAAATTTCATGAAATATAGACTTATTTTGCAGTACTGGGGATTGAACCCAGGAGCCCTCTACCACTGAGTTTCATTCTCAGCCCTTTTTATTTTATTTTTTTAAAGTTTGAGACAGGGTCTTAATTAATTTGTCCAGGCTGGCCTTGAACTTATGATTCTCCTCTCTCAGCCTCCCAGGTACTGGGATTAGAGTCGTGCGTCACCATGCCTGGCTACAGACAGGTTTTTAAGAAAAGCATCCATAGTCTTGTTATCCAGACGTTTATCTGCGGGCACCTTGGTGTACTGGACTTCCTAGGTCTCGTTTTTCTCCCCTGTGTTGGTCATCCTTAACAATTTGATATTGTAAAAAAAAAAAAAAAATTGTGTGCATGTGTAAAGGAGAGGGAATAATGTATATAGTTGTATTTGCTTATATTGTCATGAAGGAACTCTAGATAGAAAAGCAAGAAACAAATACTTTACCAGGGAAAGGAAGTAGTGTATGAACAGGGCTCTATACCTTTTAATGTTTGATTTTTGACATGTGAATGCACTACTTGTTTAATTCAGATTTTAAAATGACTCCAGTCTAACCTAAATCTGTTTTCAATGGAGCAGGCATTTACCCTTTGTAGTTCCAGATGGCCTATAGCATAATGTCTTCCCTACCCTCTGCAATACTGGAGATTGAACTCTCAGGCACTTTACCATGGTGCTCAATCCCAACCCATTATTTTTAATTTTGAGGCAGGGGCTCATTGTGTTGCTCAGGCTGGTCTTAAGCTTGCGACCCTCCTGCCTCAGCGCCATCCCCCCCCCCCAATCTCTGGTATTACAGATGTGCACCATGACCCTGGCTAGCATAGTGTTCTTAACGGTATGAAAAGCCAGTGCCTGTCTCCTTAGTATCATGCTTTGCAGTCTCAGTTTATACTTTTTGTTCTAGTGACATTGAATTTTTATACTTCTCTACACAACTGCACTGTTTCACATCTGTGTTTGTTTTGCTTCTTCATATTCATTTTTTTTTCCTTCGGTACTGGGGATTGAACTCAGGGGCATTCTACCTCCAACCTATACCCTCAGCCCTATTTTTAATTTTTTATCTTGAAACTGGGTCTCACTAAGTTGAGGAGTGCTTCACTAGGTAGCTGAGGCTGGCCGCGAACCCGGATCCTTCAGTCTCAGCCTCCCAAATGCTGGGATTACAAGTGTGTGCCACCATGCCAGGCTCTTTTTTTTTTTTTTATTGTAATGAGGATGGAACCCAGGGGCATTTTACTTCTGAGCTACACCCCAGTCCTATTGTTTATTCTTTATTTTGAAATAGGGTTTGCAGAGGGCCTCACTAAGTAGCTGAGGCTGGCGGCGAACCCGGATCCTCCAATCTCAGCCTCCCAAGTACTGGGATTACAAGCGTGCTCTGCCACGCCTGGTTTTATACTCATCTTTTAAGAACTGCTTGTGCCCACTATGTCCTGAACGTCTGCAAGACTTAGATGATTCTCTAATCACACTCTGTATTTGCCTGTCATTGCTTTTATTATATTGGAATTGCAATGATTAGTTTCTTTATTGTACCAATACATAAATACACAAAGATTATTTTAATCTCTTTTGTTTGATGTTTTTGTCTGTAGGGTAGGTGCCATCCCTCATATAGTTTATAGTCTTTAGTGGAGATAGACATGCAGGAATGCAACTAACATAAGGTAGAGTGTAATAAGTGAGATAGCGGGCAACAGTGACTTGATTTTTGAAGATGGGCCTAGAGTCCAGGTGGAAGCATCTTAACAGGGCCTGTGTAAAAACAGCAAATAATTGGGGTAGCTTCAGCACAAAGGATTCATGAATCAAGGCTAATTAAGGAAAAAAGGAAAAACAGGGACAGATTGTGAGAAGTCTAACATTCCACTCTAAGGAATTTAGGTATTATCTTGCAGTCAGAGAATGACTATTGATGATTACTTTCCTGCCTTGGGTAGAGTCCTTTGCACAAGAAGGACATCGGAGATGGGGCACCTGTTAGGAAACTTTATATTGTAAACTACAGTATTGAATAAGATAAAAAAACAGAAGAGCCAGCCATATGCATGTTAAATTGCATGTGCTTCTTCAGTCTAGGATTCTTTCATTCCAACAATGAAAGTCTTTGAAAAGATAGTTTATATTTTTACTTCCACTAGCTCTCCCTGATAAATTCCTTCGAGATATATTCAACTTACCTGTTCTGAGTTGCATTTATTTTGTAATGTTTTTCATAGTTTGTCATATAGTAGTCGCCTTTAAACTACCCCCACAGTTGCTTCCTCTTGGAAACCCTTGTTTTATCTTATTTGACTCACTCATATAATACTTTTATCACATTATATTATTTTTGATAGTTTTTGTTTATTTCAGTAAATTTTGGGGGTTCCAGGCCCCAAAGAACTTATTCTTTGTCAGTCTATGTGTTTCTCTATACTATATGATTAGTATGAGTTCCTTAGGGATAACCATGCTTTTATTTCTTGTCCTTAGAAGAGTTGGCTAAGGCACTCAGTCACATAAGATATACCAGTGGAACAGTATTGGTTAAAAATTGGGTTGAATCCAAAAATTGGGTTTGAATCCTGGCTCTGCCACTGTCTCCTGAATCCATTGTAGAGAGGTTATTTAGCCTAAGCTATACTTTTCTCATTTGTAAATTGGGGAAATAATAGTACCTATCAGTATTTGTTTGTTCAGGCTATTGTAACAAAATGTCATAGACTGGATGACTTAACCACCAGAAATATATTTTCTCACAGTTCTGGAGGTTGGATGTTTGAGATGAGGGCATCCTTCCAAAGGAAGAGTGTCACACTGAAGGATGGGACTTCACCATAAGAAATTGAGGAGGGCATAAACATTCAATCTACAACAGTGTCTTACATTGCAGTTATGATAATATATAGAAAAGACCAGTACTTTGTCTCTTGCATAAAAAGTGATATATTTATTTAACCTATTGTGATCATTATTTTGTCTTGGCAAAGACAAAATAATTTTTTTTTTTTTTTTTTTTTTGTGGTACTGGGGATTGAACTCAGGGGCGTTCTACCTCCGAGCTATACCCCCAGCCCTATTTTTTATTCTTTATTTTGAAACCGAGTCTCACTAAGTTGCGGAGGACCTCACTAAGTAGCTGAGGCTGGCCGCGAACCCGGATGCTCCGGTCTCAGCCTCCCAAATGCTGGGATTACAAGCGTGCGTCACCACGCCCGGCTGACAAAATAATTTTTGCATATCGGGTATTGGAGGAAGATTGCCCTTTTTTAAATGGAGAGCATGTGATAACATTTATTAAGAAGGGAAATGTAGAAAGAAGAGCCAGGCTGCAGGCATTGAAGGATGGTTTCTTCACTGTGTTAGTAGAGAAGAAGATGGGTATAAATGTCAGGTTTATAGATGCATTCTAACTATGCTAAGAGTGGAAGAAAGGAGAAGCTCTAATATTCTTCATACATGTGTCACCTTTAAATTCAGTTTTTGTTCAAATCTTTTTTTCTTTTCCTCGATTCATTGATAGATTGGGTCACTCCCTCCCTCCCTACCTCTTTTGGGATTGAACATAGGGGGAGTTCTACCTTCCAGCTCTTTTTATTTTTTTATTTTGAAACAGGGTCATGCTAGGTTGCTTAGGGTAATGCTAGGTTGCTCAGGGTCTCATTAAGTTACTGAGGCTGGCCTCAAATCTGCAGTCCTCCTATCTCAGCTTCCTAAATATTGGGATTACTGGTGTGCATCATCACACCCGGCTGATAGATTAGGTTTTTCTGTGAGCCTGGGAAAGCAGAAATACTATTTAGATATTTATCTATAAATAATGCTAGTTTTATTTTGCTGGATTTTAAAAAGTTATGTTTTCAACATTTTGGATCCTAAGCATATTTCAGTATTTTAAAACTACAGTATAAACTGGGCGTGGTGGTGCATGCTTATAATCCGAGTACTTGGGAGGCTAAGACAGGAGGATTGCAGGATCCAGGACAGCCTCAGTAAGTATTGAGACTTTCATCAACCTAACGAGACCCTGCTTCAAAATAAAAAAATAAAATAGGGCTGGGAGTGTAGCTTGGAGATAGAATGCCCCAGGGTTCAATCCCTAGTACCACAAAAAGAAATAAATAAATAAAATAAAACAAAACAAAAAACAATTGCAGTATGTATAATCTATTCCTGTCCTCTAGTTTTTTGGTTTAGACTTTCTCCTCCCTAAAAGTTTGAACTGATTTTATTAACCTTTCTCAAACTATTAATAATCTCTATTCTTCAATTTTTGGCAATAATTGTCTCCACATTTACTTTATAGAATCCTCTTTGGTGGAGCCCACAGGCGGAGAGAAAGCACAGGATTCATAAGATGGCGGGCGGGTGAGTGACTGAGAATTTGGGGTAGAACATGGGGAAAAAAATAGCCTTTGTTCTTAATATTAGTAGGAATAAAATGTGAAGTATTAGTTTGGACATTACATTGTCTTAGTGAGGCTATAAAGACAATATAAAGCCAGGTGTGGTGGCACACACTTATAATCCCAGTACTTGTGAGGCTGAGATAGGAGGATCGCAACCAGTCCTAGCTACTTACTAAGGCCTTGCGCAACTTTGTGAGACTGTTTCAAAATAAAATAGGGCTAGGGGTGTAGCTTGGAGGTAGAATGCCCCTGGGTTCAATTCCTAGTACCACAAAAAATAAAACAAAGACAATATAATTGGTTTTGAGGTATTTTAATATAAATTTTATCAATAATTTATATGGGATACCTGCTATGCTACCTGCTCTGTGATTTTTATTAAATTTCACACGGGGATTCAGCTCATAGCTGACACTGTGGGGAAACATAAAGCAAATAGTATATACCAAAATAGATCTTTTCTTTGGTGATAATGGTCAAAAATATATCATTAAATTGCAGGTTGGGGTTTTTCTCTCTTGTTTTAATAATAAAATTTTCAAATTTTAACCATAAATACTATGTTAAGTATTTTAAGCAAATATACTTCTGGAACTATAGAAATTAAACTTGAGAGGAAGAAAATATGAAGAGTTGCTGAAAGAGTTTAATCAGTAAGAACATAAGATAATCATCAAGTGGCAAACATTTACATTCAGAAGAAAAATTATCTGTGCCCAAGATCAGCTTTATTATAGTATACATAATATAAACTCAAAGCTGCCATTTTTAAATTTTTCCAACAAAGTCAGTGTTATTGTACTGGTGTGAGCAAAGGATAAAAAGCAGTAAATGGTAGTCATGAATAAACTTAAGGAGCTGGGTGTGGTGGCACATACCTATAATTTCAGTACTTGGGAGGCTGAGACAGGAGGATTGCAGGTTTGTAGCCAGGCTACTTAGTGAGGCCCTCCACAACTTAGTGAGATCCTGTTTCAAAGTAAAGAATAAAAAATAGGACTGGTGGTGTATCTTGGAGGTAGAATGCCCCTGGGTTCAATCCCCAGTACCACCCCCCCAAAAAAGATGAATAAACATACTATCATGTTTATGGATTATTTTACATTTACTTGGGACTTTTGAAAATCCAAAAGGAAGTTTTTGATGGCAAACTTCAAACACAAATCTACTGGGGGAGATATTTTTAGAGAAGAGATTTTTTGAATCTGCTTCTTATAATCTATTGCCAGGCAGGAAGGTAATTAGCATTGTTATATATGCTAGGGTGTGGGTATCGGTGCTAACATAATATCATGTTATTCTCAGAGTGAGCTTGTGGGATCAGCATTCTTAAATTTTATAAAAAGTGAACTGGAAGAGGCACAGAAAGATGAAGTGTGGTATTCGTGTGTGTGTGTGTGTGTGTGTGTGTGTGTGTGTTTCTGTGTATATTTCTTCTTTTCACCATGCTAGGGTTCCAACCCAGGGCTTTATGCATGCATGTCAAGCAAGCACTCTCCCACTGAACTACAACCCTGCTCTTGAAGTGGCCTTTCTAAAAGGCACATCCTAAAATCAGTACTTTGTAAAGCCTTTGACATTATCACTAAATTATTATTTCATAATCATTTTATTCTTTTATTTTACTCATATTTAGTGAACATGACAGTCTCTACATACTCTCAAGAATTTCTTTACTTACCTCTAGAGAGATGGTCCCCCAGTTCCTTTGTGAATCAACTTATTAGACCACACTGCTTATATTTGATTAGACTTAGTTAAATCTTTTTTTGTGTTTTTGGCTAGGAATTTAGAAATGCCTTACTAACAGAGATGATGAAATACTACATTTAGTTCTAAATATATTGAGTTAGTTGTTTGTTTTTCTAAGCAGATTAGCTAACTCTGAAGCTTGTACTTAGTGTAAGGAAGGATCAGCAAGCTACGTGTGAACCAAAATGTTTGAGAATTATAGCAAGAATTAACAAATTTCTTGTTATTGACACTCTTGAACAGATGTATTCAGTATTATAAACAGTTTGAAAATATTAATTCAAGCCGGGCATGGTGGAGCATGCTTGTAATCCCAGCATTCGGGAGGCTGAGACCTGAGGATCCGGGTTCGTGGCCAGCCTCAGCTCCTTAGTGAGGCCCTCCACAACTTAGACCCGGTTTCAAAATAAAGAATAAAAAATAGGGCTGGGGGTATAGCTCGAAGGTAGAATGCCCCTGAGTTCAATCCCCAGTACCGCAAAAAAAAAAAAGAAAAAAGAAAATATTAATTCAACGAAGAGTTATACAGTACTTACCATGTGCCAGGGCCATGCTAGATTCAGCACTGAATACAACACTGGGAACACATGGTCTCACCCTCAATGAGAAGCTTCTTTAGAAGGGAGACACCATGAGAGGTAATAAGATGCATGAATATACTTAGAATGGAGGTGGTGGAAGGAAGAATGGGCACACCGGGAAGGGAATAGTTAATTGTGCTTGAACTACTTGGAAAGATTCAGAGAAGAGATTCTAGTTTAACTTGAAGCTTAGGTTTTTTTTTTTTTTTTTGACTGTAAGAGAATTTGTGGTCTGCTTGTACATATTACATATACAGCATTTGCACATACTATGTTTTCCCTCACATGTATCTATGGGTGAAGTATTAAGGTTGAACAATTAGCCTCTTTTCTCCCAAATAATCATGTACATCTCTCTCCTTTCAGTACATCATAGAAAGTTTCTCTTGTATTGTAGATGGATATTTGCTAATTAGTTTGTTTCCCTTTATTTTTATGGTTGCCAGCTCTTAAATTTCTGGGGTTTTTTGAAGTCAGCAGACTATTTCTGCATTATTATTTTTTTTTTCCAGTTGTACTGGGGATTAAACCCAGGGGCATTTTGCCTCCAAGCTACACCCCTAGCCCTTTTTTTATTTTTTATTATTAAGCAGGGTCTTGCTAGGTTGCTGAGAGTCTTGCTAAATTGCTGAGGCTGACCTTGAACCTGCGATCTTCCTGTCTTAGCCTCCCATGTACTGGGTTTATAGGTGTGTGCCAACATGCCCAGCTTATTTCTGTATTTTTAAAAACAATAGTGGTGAGCGATAGATCATAATTATTGTGGGATATGGGGAAGAGAACAGGGTAATAGAACTAGGTACCTGATAGTTGTATTATTTTATACTTTACACAGATGATTTTCTTCAATTTAGAATACTCTGAAGACTGAAAGAGGAACTAGCTATATTCTTGAGCAGAAAATGAAGTTAGAGAACAGTTGTCTAGAGGAAAACATTCTGTGTTATATTACCTTCTCACCCATTTTGATTGTAAGTTTTTTTTTTTGTGAATTCTACTAATTGGAGGGAGGGGTTGTTTACTGGGGATTGAACCCAGGGACATTCTACCTCTGAGCTACAACCCCCGGCTGTGTTTTATTTTTGTATTTTAAAACTTTTTTTAAAAAAGGGTTTAAGTTGCCAAAGGCTTTGATAAATTGCTGAGGCTGGCCTTGAACCTGTAATTCTCCTGTCTCAGCCTCCAAAGTTCTGTGATTGCAAGCATGTGCCACCATGCTCAGCTGTGTGTTATACTTAAGAAGAGCTCCACTGTGATAAAGTACCTCTGAGCACACCTTTGTCTGTCTTCTCACATACTTGCAGATTCCCACCAATAGGCACATTGCGGATATTAAAACGATTAGTTTTACTTGAAAAACAGCCTTCATTGGAATTAGGAGACTTGAATTCTGGTCCTACTTTGGCCTGTAATTAACTTGCTTTTGCCAGCCGGGTGTGGTGGTGCATAACTATAATCCTAGTACTTGGGAGGCTGAGGTCGGAGGATCAGGGTTTGAGGCCAGCTTCAGCTACTTAGTGAAGCCCTCTGCAACTTAGTGAGATCCTGTTGCAAAATAAAGAATAAAAATAGGACTGGGTGGTATAGCTCGGAGGCAGAGTTCAACCCCCAGTACACACACACACACAAAATTGTTCTTTGCCATTGAGCTAATCAGTTAACTTCTGTCAGACTTCAGTTTTCTAATTTATTAAACACTAGGAAAATGAATTAATAAATAGAATAATGCTTTCTAAGGACTTTCTCAGTTCAAAATTCTATTATTTTATTATTGACAGGGTTGGTTATTCAGTTAATAAATATTTATTGAGTGTTTTCCACATTTCAGGTCCTGGTGCTAGCTGTAGTCAAAAAGAGACATGGAAGATAGTCATAGGATAATGGAGTAGAATTGAGATTTTAGAAATAAATCTATGTATCTGTGGACAGTAGGTTTTTTTTTTTTTTTTTTTTTTTTTTGCGGTACTGGGGATTGAACTCAGGGGCATTCTACCCCCCAGCTACACCCCTATTTTTTATTCTTATTTTGAAACAGGGTCTCATTAAGTTGCGGAGGGCCTCACTAGGTAGCTGAGGCTGGCCGCGAACCCAGATCCTCCGGTCTCAGCCTCCCGAATGCTGGGATTACAAGCGTGTGCCACCACACCCAGCTTTGGTCAGTAGGTTTTGGAAGAGTGGCAAGACCATTCTGTAGGGTAGAGTATTCTATTCAATAGGCGATGGGATTGCTGAGTTTCCATGTGGAAAATAATGAATTGGGACTCTTGTCTCACACTGTATACAAAAATCAACTCAAAATGGATCAGAGACCTAACTATAGGAGATAAAATTATAAAATACAGAAGCACACGTAGTGGCAAGTCTTTGGTGTGTGTGGGTGTGTGGGGTACAGAGAGGTTTGAACCCAGGGATATTCTACCACTGAGCTACACCCCTAACCCTTTTAATTTGGAAATGGGGTCTTGCTAAGTTACTGTCTGCTGACTTTGAACCTGCTATCCTCCTGCCTCAGCCTTCCAGGTAATGGGATTATAGGAGTGTACCATGGTGCCCAGCCAGTGATAAATTTTGTGAGTTTGGATTGGGCAGTGGTTTATTAGATTTGACATAAAAACAAAAATAGAACCCAATCAATGAAAAACTAAGTTTTATCAAAATTTTAAAACATTTGTTTGTCAGCAGACACTATCAAAGTGAAAAGAGTACCCACAGAATGGTAAAAAATACTAGCAGACTGTGTATCTGGTAAGGGCCTAGTGTCTAGAATATATAGAAATTCTTAAAATTCAACCATGAAAAGATAACACAATTTAAAAATGGACAAAGGATCTGAGTAGACATTTCAGCAAAGAAGATTTATAAATGGACAGTAATGAAAATATGTTCAACATCATGAACTGTCAGAGAAATGCAAATCAGAATCCTGTGAGATGTCACTTCACAATCATTAGGATGGTTGTAATAAAAAAGTGTTGGGGAGGATATGGAGAAATTGGAATCTTCATATAATGTTGGTAGTAAAATGGTACAGTTCTTTTGAAAACAGTCTGGCAGTTCCTTGAAAACTTAAATATGGAATTATGTGATTAAGCAACAATTCCACACCTAGGTATATACTCAAGACACTTGAAACTGTGCATATGTGTAAAACTTGTGTGTAAATGATCATAATAGCATTATTCATAATAGCCCCTACCAACCCAAGTGTTTAATCATCTGTTGAGTGAATCAGCAAAATACGATTTAAACAAAACATTATTCATTGAGGAAAGGGACACAGTGTAGACACATGCCTTACCACGTAACCTTGAAAACTTATGATAAGTGGGAAAATTACAGATAAAAGACTATCTGTGGTATGATTTCATTAATATGAAATGTTCAAAGTAGGCAAATTCATAGAGACAGAGAATGGCTTCATGGTTGCCAAGGGCTGCAGGCAGAAGGGAATGAGGTATGACTGCTGATGAGTTGAGTTTTTTTTTGGTAAGATCCAAAGTTCTGGAGTGAATGGTGATAGTTGTATAGCCATGTGCATATATTAACAATCATGGATTATATGCTTTAAGTAATGGGTTTTATGGCATGTGAATTATATTTCAACTTAAGAAAGACATGACACTTAACTGTTTAGGATAAACATACAAAAAGAGTCTGTGGAAGGATAGAGGGTGACATTCTTCCCTACTCTGAGGTAGGGGACAGACTTTGGAAATATGTAGTATTTAAGCAGAGACCTGAAGAATAGATTGTAGTTACTCAGGTGGAAAAACTGATAGCAATGGAAATGAGGAAATGGGGAAGAATATATCAGAATTAGAAGCTTCAACCAATTTCAGCAGTAACAGATGTGAGCTCCTCATTCTGTCATTAGGCTAGATTTTCAAGGACCTTTTGCTTAAAGTAATTATCCCATAGAGAGCCAAAGCACTATCATAATATTTGTCGTGAAAAAAAGGTCTTAGCTTCTTCCAGGGTAAACAAGACATTTATATTTCATGATTAGATTCTTCATATCTTGAAATTTTGGACTGACATTTTAATAATTTAAGTTTTTGTGAAACCAGAACTAAATTCTAGGATTTTAGGCTAGATTTTTTTCCCTCCTCTTTGTTTATATATTTTATAAGACAAATTGCCAGCCTTTTGTCTGATAGAAAATTGTGTTACTTCATTTCTTTTGACAGTTGGAGGTTTAATTTCTGTATAATTAGGAAAAATTCATATTTCTATTTGCTGTTAGATTATAATACATTTTATTAAGAAAAAAATTCCAGGGGCTGGGAGTGTGGCTTCATAGTATAGTGCTTGCCTAGTATGGGTGAAGTCCTGGGTTTATTCCCTAGCACCTCAAGGAAAAAAAAGAAAAAAAGAGAAGGAAATGAAGAGGAGGGGATAGGAGGGAGAAAGGAAGAAAAGAAAAAAGGAAAATTCAGGCAAGTACAAAAGTAAAATAGTATAGTCAACACCCATGTAATCATCACTAGTTTCAAAATTTTTCAGCTCATGGCTAATCCTGTTTTATCTATATATCCATCTACTTCATCACTCCCTAGATTATTTTGAAGTAAATCTCAGACATTGTGTTATTTCATATATGTTTTATTTATCTGTAAATTACAGGAATTCTTTTTTTTTAAATTAAAATTTTTTTTTTTTAACGTACATATAGAGCCGGGTTTGGTGGCACATGCTTGTAATACAAGTACTTGGGAGGCTCTAAAAGAGGAGGATCTGGGTTCGAAGCCAGCCTCAGCTACTTAGTGAGGCCTTCTGCAACTTAGTGAGACCCTGTTTCAAAATAAAGAACAAAAAATAGGGCTAGGGCCGGGCGTAGTGGCGCACGCTTGTAATCCCAGCATTTGGGAGGCTGAGACCGGAGGATCCGGGATCAAGGCCAGCCTCTGCTACCTAGTGAGGCACTCCGCAACTCAGTGAGACTCGGTTTCAAAATAAAGAATAACAAAATTGGGCTGAGGGTATAGCTCGGAGGTAGAACGCTCCTGAGTTCAATCCGCAGTACCACAAAAAAAAAAAAAAAAAAAAAATAGGGCTGGGGGTGTATCTTAGAGGTAGAATGCCGCTGGGTTCAATCCCCAGCACCACACACACACGCAAATAAAAATAAGACATACATATACTATTGATTATTTTTCAACTTGGAAATTCTTTTAATATGAAAAATATTATTTAAAAAGTTTTCTAGTAGTAGAAATGATTACTCATTTGTATGATTTTTAAAATTTACCTACATAATCTGTTTCTAAACAAATATTAAATATGCTTATGAAATTTGTTGTTAGTTATAGTCATATTAGTTTTTATACTCATCTTTGTGATTAGTTATAATTAACTAGGACTTAGGATTGATAACTCTTCTCTACAACTGGCAATTACCTCTTTTTATTATATGTGATGGGATTTACTTTGTTGGGCCTTCTGGATGTCTCATCCACTGGTTACTAAAACATATCTTGTTTGGCTTCCCTGATGTTTGACATTCCTGGTTCATCCCTTTATTGGAGTGTTCTTTTATTGACACACATTCTTTTGCCTCCCACAAAATATAATTTGACTATATCCCATCATCATTCTGTTCTTGAGCCTCTCTTGCCCTCTTTGAAAATTCTTAGCTCTTCTGCTATCCTGGTATACGTCTTGTGTATGAAAAAGGGAATCCCAAATGATTATTAAACTAGTGTGCCAGCTTCAAATAACTAAAACAAAATGCCAGAGGCTGTTTAACTTATGAAGAAAAAGGTTTATCTTGGCTCACAGTTCTAGAGGTTCCAACCTGAAATTGGGTAGCTGCATTGGTTCCACAGCTGTGAATTATGATAGGAGTATGTGGCAGAGCAAACTGCTCACCTCAGAAGCCAGGAAATACAGATATAATGAGACCAGGGTTTCATAATCCTCTTTCAGGTGCATCCCCAAAGACTAAGGACCTCCCTCTGTGCCCCACTTCCTAAAGACCCATAGCACCTCCCAGTAGCACCATCCTGGGGAAGAAGTCTTTAACACATGGCTCATTGGGAGACATTCAACATCCAAGCTGTAGCTACTAGTGAATGAAAGAACCTCTTTTCAGTGTTCTAGTTGAATATTTAAAACCTTCCCATTGCTATCTCATTGTCATTATAAATTCAGGTCTTCAAATCCAGGACCATCTTTTTTTTATTAATATCAATTCCCTTTCATCTTTCCTATACTGACAAATCCCTAGGCTTCTTCAAATCTCTAGGCTAGAAATATTCCTATCTTCCATCTCCTTCAATCTCCTATGCATGTACTGTTACCTTGTACTGTTAATCATGCTTTCAAAATGTGTATATTACTTGCATTTTCATTATTGTTGTCTATTTTAGGCATTTTCTTCCTCTAGGAAACTTACTATTTCTAGGTTGGCTAAGTGTTCTTTTCTGTGATTTCATAAACCCCGTATGTTTTCCTTAGTCAGGATGGTGTACTTACATAGTTTTTGTCATTAGAATTCAAGCTCTTGAGTGGTTAAGATTAGGCTGAGACAGAAAGATTGCAGGTTCTAGGTCAGGTAATTTAGTGAGATCCTGTTGCCAAATAAAAAATAAGAAGGGTTGGATGTGTAATGCAGATGTGGAGTGCCTGGGGGTCAATCCCAGGACTGCTCCCCCCCTCACACACACACTGTAATGCTTTTGAGAATCTAATGTAGATAGTAGAGTTTCTATCAGAGTACCCTGTACATTTTCATCATGGAACTAATTGCATTTAAAATTATTATTTCTCTTTTATTGTAGTTTCTTCCCTTGGAATGTATACTCTTCTTGATGGTAGGGGCTATGTCACTCTTATTCATTTCTGTGTTTTTAATATAAACTAGTTTTTAATATAAACTAGTTTTATGCCGGACATGGTGGCGCATGCTTGTAATCCCAGTACTTGGGAGGATCCGGGTTCGCGGCGAGCCTCAGCTACTTAGTGAGGCCCTCCACAACTTAGTGAGACCCTGTTTCAAAATAAAGAATAAAAAAATAGGGCTGGGGATGTAGCTCAGAGGTAGAATGCCGTGTGTGTGTGTGTGTGTGTGTGTGTGTGTGTGTGTGTGTGTGTATATATGAACTAGTTCTTTAATATAATGCAGTAGGGCCTTAATAAGTATTTGTTGAAAGTGAATGGGTTTAATACACATAAAACAATTTTACAACAGTTACAAACTGAAGAATTTGAGTCTTTGCTTTATTGCTGTTTTACAGCAAAAAAACAATACTTAGGTTTCGAGAATACAAAGATAAAGACACAATTCCTGCTTTTTATGGAATTTAGAAATAAAAATAAGTATTTGTTTCCTTGGAGATGCCAAGGAAATGTTTCTAGAGGACATCTGCTGTCTTCTTTCAAGGTTCTTTTCAGCTAAAATATCCTGTAAGTCTCAGGTGACATTTTTTTTTTTTTTTTTTTTTTTTTTTTTTTGTGGCAGGAGGCAGAACCTGAATATCAGAAGACTGATAGCTAGGAAAAGAAGGAAGTTTTTGGCTGTTCCAGAAGCTGCCCTCCTTCTGATTAACTTGAATATTTACATTAGCTAGAATAGTAACTTTGAAATTGAAATCCTAAGTCTTTGTAGATAGAGATTATTTTTAATTAATTAATTTTTATTGGTGCATTGTAATCATACATCTTTGTTAGGTACAAGCTGGTAGAGGCATACATGCACACATTTCTCATTTAACCCTTCCTCAGTTCCTGACCTACTCCCTCCCCTTCCCCCTCCCTCCTTCTCAAGTTCAGTGATTGACTTTGATATGTTTGTGAAAGTACATCATCATGTGCATTAGGGTGTCTCCCTCCCCCCCCATCACCTTCAGTTAAGTCTCTTTCTTTGCTCATCTAAGGTTTCTCCTTCTTCGTCTAGAGTCCCTCTTATGACCCACTTTCTCCCTAGCTTCTGCATATTAGGGAGAACATATGATTTTTTTTTACTTTTTGTGACTGACTAGAGATTATTTTTAGATTGTTTATTTTGTTAATTGAGATAACTGGAAGGAGAATTCAGTAGTGGTCTGCATGGCTGAATTGAGGCCAGGACAAGCTTTGTTGTTTATGGCTAACAAGGGAATCAGGAGACATTAGCACTGCTAATATAATATGCAATTTACTTATTTATCTATTGTGTTTTTTCCCTCTTTCATTCCCATTAGAACATAAGCTGCATAAGAACAGTTGTTTAAGTTGTTCATTGTTAAATTAAATACACATAGGGAGCCGGGCATGGTGGCGCAGACTTGTAATCCTAGTACTTGTGAGGCTGAGACCAGAGGATCATAGGTTCAAAGCCAGCCTTGGCAACTTAGTGAGGCTCTCAGAAACCTAGGGAGACCCTGTTTCTAAATAAGAAATAAAATCGGGCTGAGAGTGTAGCTTGGAAATAGAATGCCTCTGGGTTCAATTCCCAGTGCCACAAAAAACAAACAAAATAGAAAGTCACTTTGTGCCCGAAGCATAGCGTTTGAAATAATGTGGGAAATAATGTGATGGAGTGGAAGGTGCTCTAGATGGTCGAGGGAAATCAAACAAAATTAGATTTTTTTTTTTTTTTTGGCGGTACTGGGGATGGAACCCAGGGGTGCATTCTACCTCTGAGCTACACCCCCAGCCCTATTTTTTATTCTTTTATTTTGAAACAGGGTCTCACTAAGTTGCAGAGTGCCTCACTAAGCAGCTGAGGCTGGCTGAGAACCCGGATCCTCCAGTCTCATCCTCCCAAATGCTGGGATTACAAGCGTGTGCCACCACACCCAGCTAGATTGTTTTTATTTTTGTTTTTTTGACAGTTAGGTGACTAACAGGTTATTTATAAAAAGTTTCTTCTTTGTACTTTTTGTTTTCTACTGCTGGTAGCTTGTAAAGTCTTTTAAAATTAACATGTTCTCTTAGAGTTCTTGTTTTAAATTAAATAAGTTCCATAATTATTGAATTCATTCATGACTATCATCATGATATTTAAGGTTTTTAGAGAAAGTAAAAATTTTAAGTATTTTTCATTTTAACCTACAGAGCTGTGCAATTCTAGACCTTAGCTACATTTTAAAAAATAACTAAGCAAATACGTATCCAAAGTAAATACATGTATAATTGAATTTACATTATTCAAAATTCTAGAGTTAGACATCTGTCTAATGAATGCTGTTCTAAATGTTGCTAAATGATTAATAGTAATTAAAAGGTTAAATACAAGCTGAAGAAAGCTTTGAATTTTGAAATGTTTGCAATAGCTAGTAATCTGACTGATGCAGACGTTTTTGTCAAAGTTGAAAAAGTTAGAGCTAATTAATTTCTTGGGAGACATATGATGAAATTGTAGGTGTGATAACATATTTGAGTAACATATGGTAGTTATGGGGCACCTTTTTAATGACTGAGCAGCCAGTTAAATATAGACTTTTTGGTTCCTTTTCTTTCATTACCATTCCTTGTTACTGTGTATTTTTAAACTAATTTTGTTTTCTGAGGTCAGTACTCAGGATCTAACAATTTATATTTAAAATGTTAATATGAATATGAAATCTCTTGTAAATTGGCATAAATTTTAGTGAAAGTTTTCTTTAAAACAAAACTATTTTTCCCCAGCATACGTATTTATTACACTAACACAATTAAATAAATCTAAATCCTGGGGAGTTGTACTCTCAGTCCATAGTACTTCACTCTGATTAACCATGAATGAGGTGTAAAAAATATTACCTTTGATACATAGCATGTATTCACAGGATTCACTGTTTGCATTTTGACTTCAGTAATTTCCATCTAATCACTTTTTTTTTTTATAGAGTCACAGTCTCAGTCTCTTTGAATATTGCTTGATAAAGATGGCAGATGAAAAGGAATTAAAGTTATTTTTATGCCATTCTATTCTTAAAATAGTATCTAACACTCCATAGAAGATATTTTGAAAAAAAAAAAAGAGTTTTGCAAATAAGAGGCAAACGTAGTGCCTATTTAATGTAGTGATTTTTAGTTTATATTTTAATATTTTAAAGCATGGGTTCTTACCAGATTTTATATGATTGTGATGTGATGTATATGTATACAATTGTCTGTCATTCAAAGGAATCCATACTGCAGTGAGAGGTCAGGGTGAAAATGTGCAGGAGAGCCAGACACCGCAGGGGTGCTCCTGATGGCTTCTCTGAGCCTCCACGTTCTGTGGAAGTGAAAAAGGAAGCAAAGGCTGTACATGTACAAGTTTTCTGAAATTAAATCAAAACAAAAGTAATGTTTGTGACTAAAATTGAAATAAATCGAAGGGAATATAATTTTAAATCTTAAGGGGAAATGGTACATTTTAGAATTGTTAAGCAAATAGCTAACATTCTTCTGCTTTCTGTTCTGACACACTGGACAGAATATTACTGTATTTTTAATAAGCTTATTTAAAAATTTGTATAGTGTTATTGATGTTCTAACAAGTCTAGAAATGTCCCAAATTGATTTACTAAACTTTTTTTTGGATATTACCACAACTCTTTTAACTTAAATTTGATGATTCTTCGAAGAATTTTGGTATGGACATGTGTTCTCTGTACTTTTCCTTATTCCAAATCCGTTGCAGAATTTCCTTTTATCATTTGACATGCTTTTTTAGGTAGTAGACGTAAAGACAAATATTCATAAGTAGCTGGTGGAGTATTTTTGTTTTGAGCAGGCTGTGAACTCAAGACTTAAGGTAAATAGCATGGTAAACTTTCAAATGATTCACAGTGAAACATTAGCTTCTCATTTATTTAGGAATAAAAATTGTAAGATTTGAATCATCACCCAAATATCTGTGAGCTCTTAGTTGAAAAGATGAGAATTCTCTGAAATGTAGCTTACCAGTTTGAAAAATGACTTTAGGGATTTATTTTGGTGCTATAAAATTTATTAATTTGTAGGATTGTTATAACAATTAGAATCTTTAGAACAGTCTTATTTACTTTAAAACTTAAAAGTTTCAGTAGTCAATTAATGATATAGAAATTGGTTTTAGTTTATCAAAAATAAGCCAGGCGTGGTGGTGCACGCTTGTAATCCCAGCATTTGGGAGGCTGAGACGGGAGGATTCGGGTCTGCAGCCAGCGTCAGCTACCTAGTGAGGCACTCTGCAACTTAGTGAGACCCTGTTTCAAAATAAAGAATAAAAAATAGGGTTGGGGGTATAGCTCGGAGGTAGAATGCCCCTGAGTTCAATCCCCAGTACCGAAAAAAAAAAAAAAAAAAAACCACCAAAAAAAAAAAAAAAAAAAAAAAAAAAAAAAAAAAAAAAACTTTTTTTTTTTTTTTTTTTTTGTGATATTGGGGATTGAACAAGGGCATTCTACCTCCAAGTTACATCCCCTGCCCTTTTTATTATTTATTTTGGAATAAGGTCTCGCTGAGTTGTTGTGGGTCTTGCTAAGTTGCTGAGGCTAGCTTCGAACCTGTGATCCTCCTGTCTCAGCCTCCCAAGTACTGGGATTACAAGCTTACACCCACCATGCTTGGCGGCATAAGCTTTGAATTGGATTATTTTTATTTTTTAGAGCAATAGGGCGATACATTTCTGTGTAGCTGGTAGGTAATATTTAATAAAGAATGGGAAGATAATTTTTCACTCAGGAAAACTTGATATTTGAGTTTTGATTTGATTTCATAGTTGAGTAATTATACTTAGAATTTTTTTTTTTGCTTTCATTAGTTGTTAAAATATTTTCTGTTCAGATAAGTCTGTCTTTATGTCATAAAGCAAGTAAATGACAGATATCAGATCTATAAGCCAACATTAAAAAAATGACTTCAAGAGACTTGGCTAGCCATTCCTGAAAGCTGCAATTCTTTCTAGAAATGTTTCTGGAACAGTGAGTAAGTGATTTTGGAAGATTAGGAGATTTAAATTTTAAGCACAGGGTCAGCATTCTCTACCTTGCCATCATTATTTGCATCACCAGATGTGCCAAGGTCAATGTTGTAATCCTTCGTGACTTTTTGTTTTTATTTTCTAAACTTACTTAGAAAGTCTTGAAGGGTCTTCAAGAAAAGAAGGGTTTGAGTAGAAATGGACTAATAATCTTATGCATAATGTGGAAAGCAGTCCACTTTGCGTGGAGTGCGATGTGCTCTGTCACACAGAAGCAGCTTTTTGGATGCTTTCATAGCCATCTGTAGAGGGTGGATCATTGATTATACATCAGTCAGATAAAAAAGATAATTTTGATGTTATCTGTTCTTCCCTAAATACCTTGCTTCTATAAAATGATATGTCCGCTTGATCCAGTCATTACAAAGGAATTCCAGAGGGGACAATTAAAAAACATATTACATAGTAAATTTATTGTCTATGATTTTATTTTAGTGTTTGCTGTTCACATGAAAATTTTATGAACAGATGATCAGCAATCTAGCCTGAGAATAAATTATTATTTTTTCCCTCTACGAATGAAATATTAATTTTAATAAACATATTTAAAATCTATCCATTTCATATGATTTAGTCACTAAATACTTGCCAAAACTTCTCAAAAACACAGAAGCACTATGAAGATATTAAACTTACCCTTCAAAAATTTTGGGGTGATTTTAGATTATTTTATTCATTTGCCAGATCTCCTGAAAAAAAAAATATATATCCATGTAGAAATTGTCCAAGAACCTCTTCTCCTTGCCTGCCCACTCTCCCTCTTTCTCTTTCTCTCTCTCTCTCTCTCTCTCTCTCTCTCTCGCTCGCTCACTCGCTCTCTCTTTCTCTGTGTCTGTCTTTCTTTCTGTCTGTCTGTCTGTCTTCTTTTTTTGTGGTACTGAGGATGGAACCTCTGAGCTACACCTCCAGCCCTATTTTACTCTTTCAGGGTCTCATTAAGTTGTGAAGGGCCTTATTAAGTAGCTGAGGCTGACCATGAACTTGTGATCCTACAGTTTCAGCCTCCCAACTTTTGAGAGATTATAAGCTTGAACCACCATGCCTGACTAAGAATCAGTGTTTCTTACAAGATAAGGGATTTAGATTAGTGTCAGTAGTTGAGACAAGAGATTCCAGGATAAACCAAAATTCTCTGTGCATTTTTGCTTCAGCAACAAAATACTTTTTGTACTTATTTTTTTGTTTGTTTGTTTTGGGTGGGTGGGGGGGAATTAGGGATTGAACCCACATTCTACCTCCAATCTACATTTCCTTCCCATTTAATTTTTTTATTTTGAAACAGGGTCTTGCTAAATTAAATTGTTGAGTGCCTTACTAAATTGCTGAGGCTGGCCTTACTGTGATCCTTCTGTTTTAGCCTCCCAAGGACTGGTATTATAGGTATGTGCCACCATGCCTGGCCTTTTCATATTTCTTAATATTTTTCTTCCTCTTCTTCCCTTTTTTGGTGGTGTTGGGGATTAAACCTAGCATCCTGTGCATGCTCGACAAGTGTTAGCCCTGTATATCTTAAAATGTATGCATATTATTTAAAGTACATTAAAAAAAAGTACATTCATACTATTTTCCTTAAGAAAATTTAATGTGTTTAACTTAATTACTATCTCTTCCTAGCTAACATTAGTGCTTCCTGTGTATCAGACATAGTGCTGTTGCTTTGCCTGTAATTGTGTTTGAATTGTTAAGTGGGACCTATAATATTTGCCCTTTTGTGACTGGTCTATATCAGTCAGCATGTCTTTGAATCTCACCTATGTTGGAGGATGTGTCAGGGTTTCCTTTTTAAGACTGAGTAATGTTGCATGTATGTAATATACCACATCTTTTTTCCATTTATTCATAGATGTCTTTTAGTTTTATTTGTGTGAAAATGCTTTTATTTTCCCCATTTTTGAAGGATATTTTTACTGTGTAGATATTGTAGGCTGAGACTTATTTTCTTGTACTTGTTGAAAATATCATTCCTCTGTCTTTGGCTTCTTCCACTATAATTGTTAGTGTAACTGTTGTACCTTGGGAGGTAATCTCCTTTTTCTCTACCTACTTTTAAAGTTTTTTTTTTTTTTCTTGCCTAGGTGTGCTTTTCTTTTCTCTCCCCCTCCCAATCTGGCTTAGTATTCATGAGCTATCTTGAATATATAGAATAATATCTTTCATCAGTTTCAGGAACATGCTTAGCTATTAACTCTTCAAATAATCCTTCTGGCCTATGTTCTTTTTTATCTTCTAGGATGCCAGTTAAAAGCTAGTGACTGGAACAACATCTGTAGTTTCCTAGAGTCTTCAGAGGGTTGCTGAGAGACATGAGCCTGTGAAGCGGTTCTTTTGACTTCAAGTCCAGTGCCGCCCCCAGCTAATTTAGACAAAAAAGCATGCATTCTGCATTATAGTTGTAGAAAATTTGGAATCTCAAATCATCTTTCATAGTGTTTCTACTTTAAAAATAAATTATAAATTAGAATCCATTAATGCGGAATATGCAAAATAAGTGTGGTTTTATTTATACTCAGTGTCTGCCACTTCAGCATCTGAAGTCTCTGTAGGCCTATTTCTGTGATTCGTTGTTTTTGTTTATTCTTGCTTCTGGTGTCTTCCTTATCAGATACTGATTATAAATATTGTTGATATTTGTTATTCACATCAGCTGTGGTATATAAAGTTAGCATAGACATGGAATCCTCATTTTAGGGAAAGTGCAGGTTATGTTCCTGCTGGTCACGTTTTCATCAGCAGATCCACACGTGGTTGTATTTCATGATTGTTTTTGTTTCTAGATATTTTATTCAGTAAATACTATTGATTTGTTATGATTGAATTTGTGGACACCAGCACAATAACTTACATCTGAATGAAGTTTATTTCTATAAAACATTTTACCTGTAAGACATTTCATAGCTTTCTTGTGCTGAGGAACACTGGACAGGACTTTAATAATTCTTGAGGGGGCCGTTTTAAATGGCAAAGCCACCCACAAAATGTGAAAAACATGACACTTAAAAAAACTGCACAAAAGCCGGGCGTGGTGGTTCACGCTTGTAATCCCAGCATTTGGGAGGCTGAAACCAGAGGATCCAGGTTCGTGGCCATCCTCAGCTACCTAATGAGGCACTCCGCAACTTAGTGATACCCTGTTTCAAAATAAAGAATAAAAAGGCTGAGGGTATAGCTCTGAGGTAGAATCCCCTGAGTTCAATCCCCAGTACTGCAAACAAAACAAAACAAAAACAAACAAAAAAAACTGCACAAAGGACATTGTTTATAGGTTTTCTCATCCATTCAGATGACATGAATATATGTGTAAGATATAGTTTATTTGTTGTTTCCCTTTGTTTCCATTACCATTAGAGAATAGCCATTTGTTATTTTAGCTTATTGTGGGAGGGTTTTTTTTTTTTCCACATAAAAGTCCTCATTTTATGTATTTCAAATCATGCTCAGTGGAGTATGTATCTGAATTACCTGAGCTGACTTTGCAGAAGTAGAATCTCCCTTTCTTAAAATTTTCCTACCTTCTCATTTTCATATTACCATCTCTTCTCTGTTCTTTTTTCTTTGTTTTTTTAAGTATTTACTGTGTTATGATTGAGTAATTGTCTTCATTTAGGTACATTTCGTAGGCTTACAGAAAGGTGTGGCCTTCAGATTAATAATGTGAAAACTAAATTAACTGGTTATTTAAAAAACAAAACCAAACCTAAAAAAAAGTTAGAATAGGACTTGGTTGCTATTTATTCTGTTTTATTTTTTTATCCTTTTTAACTCAAAATTTACCTATAATTTTGGAAAAGTATAATATAAAGCATGGTTTCTTAATTTATCTTCCACTTCAGTGTGTGTGTGTGTGTGTGTGTGTGTGTGTGTGTTTTTTTTACTGGGGATTGAATCCAAGGGTGTTCTACCACTGAGCTACACTCCCCAAGCCCTTATTTATTCTAATTTTGAAAAAGGGTCTCACTAAGTTACTGGCCTCAAATCTGCAATCCTTCAGTCTCAGCCTCCCAAGTACTGGGATTAGAAGTGTTTACTACATGCCCCACACCCTTTCTATATTTGTAACTTTTTTTTTTTTTTGCGGTACTGGGGATTGAACCCAGGGGCATTCTACCTCCAAGCTACACCCCTAGTCCTATTTCTTACTCTTTATTTTGAAACAGGGTCTCACTAAGTTGCAGAGGGCCTCAATAAGTAGCTGAGACTGGCTGTGAACCTGAATCCTCCTGTCTCAGCCTCCCTAGTACTGGGATTACAAGCATGCACCACCACGCCCGGCTTCTATATTTATAACGTTCACTGAGAAACTGGGGACCAATTATCTAAAGTGTACTATTTATGTGGTCAGTTTCTTGTGTTTACTCAAGATCTCAGTTGCACTAGGCATGCCTTTGTGGCCACTTTGTCTGTTGGACTTAACTCCTTCCCCTTGTTGCCCTCTGCAGTGCCTGCTGCTTCCAAACTCCTTTAGCCATATCTAATGATATAGGAAGAAAAGAACCACTGTCACATTTGAATGTACACATTGGGATTGGGATCCTAAATCCTCATGCTATGATAAAGAGTTTTAAAATATCTTAGTGGATCCATCTTTGGTAATGTGACTAAATCTTAAACTTTTATTCTGGTCTTTATAAATATGATTTGCTATTTTCAGAACTTATCTAATGATGAGTTTACAAAACCTATTAAAATAAAGTTTATACTATATGAAAAGCAATCTGGAGAATCATAAGAGTTTACTTTGCAGTTTAATTTAAAATTCTGTTAACAGCACATGATTAACATGAAGCTCACATAAAGCTAATATAAGTTTTATCCTATCAATATACTAGTAATTGGTGTATTTCAAAGATTTTTATGCTTGTGTGTGTGTGTGCGTGTATGTGTGTGTCACTGGGAATTGAACCCAGGGAGTTCTACCTCTGAGCTATATCACCAGCCCTACTTTTTAATTTTTATTTTGAAACAGTCTCTCACTAGGTTGATAATAGTCTCATTACTTGCTGAGGCTGTCCTCGAACCTGCAATCCTCCTGTCTTAGCCTCCCAAGTACTGGGATTACAAGTATGTACCACCACGTCTGGTATGTTTATGCTTTTAACCCTTAATTTCCAGTCTTTCAGGTAGACTTGTGTGACTAAAGGCAGGTCAGGAGTATCACAAAGCCAGAATGAATGAAAAATCTTGTATGACATTCACTAATTTGGCAAACATTTATTGACTCATACGATTGTGAGTCAAAATAGGTAAGAGTTCTTGCCCTCATGGAATAAAGTTTCTTTTTTTTCTTGCAGTACTGGGGATTGAACTCAGGGGCATTCTACCTCCGGGCTATACCTCCAGCCCTATTTTTTATTCTTTATTTTGAAACAGGGTCTCACTAAGTTGTGGAGTGCTTCACTAGGTAGCTGAGGCTGGCCGAGAACCTGGATCCTCCGGTCTCAGCCTCCCAAATGCTGGGATTACAAGCATGAGCCACCACTCCTGGCTTAGAGTTTCTTAATTGCAGCACTTTTGAACCATATAGTTCTTCTTTTTATAGGAGGCTGTTCTGTACATTGTAAGATGGGTAACAGCATCTTCCTCTTCTTTCCCCTAGGTGTAATAACTAAGAATATCTCCAAATATTGCCAAATGTCCATTGCAGGTGGGGAGCAAAATTTCCACTCCTGATTTTGATTTTGAGCACCAGTGCTTATAGTAAAATTGAATGCAGGTTCAGATACTCAATAACTAATCATTCATGTATAAAATTATCAACTGTGATATATGCTAATTATGAAAAGTACAAGAACCATATGACTATAACCAAGGAAATAATGACTGTTGTGAATTTCCAGTTCAAATGGATGAAAATTTCATTGTGTAGTAGGTATTTGATGTGAAAAAAGAATCTTAAGACATTGTCTTTGACTTTAAGGATAGGCCAGCTGTAATATACTGTACAAAGAGTACCTTTTTGAGAGTAATAGAGTATACTATTAATAACTAAGCTGAGACATCAGGCAGAAGTGAGGCAAATCCTGCATAAGGACTTCTGTGATGTACTTCTGGCTTCCACTATTCAATCAGGGAGTAAGGGCATATAAAACTTGGAGACAGTAATTAAGACAATATGTAAATCAAGTGCTAAGGTGATCATATCATTAGTACAAGAGGGGCGCTCTGTACTCCTCCATCTGTACCTCATAGAGGGCTTCACAGAGCTGGCTCTTTAGCTTCATTCTAGAAGTTCTTTGGGGTCTGCCTCAGCATTCTTACTTAATGATTGCATTCCACCGCATATACCCCTGGCCTGTTTAAGAGTCTGAACTTTAGGTTTAGACACTAGAGGCTCATCGAAGAGTCTCGATAAGGCATGTAACAGTGAAATGTTTGCATGTCCTGGGAGAAACCATTTGTTTCTGTTCTACCCTTGATACCATCAAGATGGGTTACAAAAGAACCATATTCTGCAACTATCAACTGTATGTTCTAACAGAAAAATTACTTCTTAAATCACATATCCTTCCACGTCTCAAAAACAGATATCCTAGGCTATCCATGTATATAAGTGGACATGGTTGTCCTCCTTCTCTGGTAGTTTTAAGGTTAAGTATGAAGACACTAGAAAACTTTGAAAATCATATGTTTAGGAAAAAAAGAATCTGTAGGAAGGTGAAAACTTCCCGCTTTCTAATAGTATTATTGGTCTGCTTATGCAAGAACATTTTGCATCTAAATATCTTTTTTTCTTCCCCAGTTTTCTTTTTTAAATGTTGTTTTCACTTTAATTTCTTATACTACTTAAGATCTTATAAATTATAATTTATTAAACTTAGTCATGCTCTAAGAATTTTGATTCCCTTTGAGAAGGTTTAGGCATGTCCTTTCATTTTTTTGGAGCAGTCCACATTCCTCTTAACTGCCTACTGAGATTAAATGGTGGTGGAGGGATAATTGTAAATTTTGAAATTTGGGGAAGTTAAGGATGATTAAATGGTGTGAAACAGAAGTATAAAGACCTTGAAACTAGTAGAAATAAAAAAGAATATGAGAGAAGAGTATGTAGAATTCATGCCAAAAGTTCCATTTAACTATTTCAAATATCTGCCTAGGGGACCACTGCCGTTTCTGAGAGACTAGAACTTTAACTTTCTATTCCCCATCCTTCCACTCAAAGGACCTAGATATTAGGGCTGGCTTAGCTGATACTGACTAGTACTGTTTAACTGAGTTAAATAGGTCTTTGTGATATTCCCAAATTTAACAACTGTTGATAGCATTATTCTCTGGAACATAGCCTTTGTACCCCAAAACTGCTAGTGAATTTAAAAAAGTACAGACCATTTATAAACCAAGGGATTACCTGCAAAATCATTCTATTTAAATTTTAAAATTTATTTGAATTTGAAGAAATAAAACTTGAAAATACCCAATCTGAGACTTGCAATTGAAATGAGGTTGATTTAGACAATTAAATTTGGCAAGTGATTCTTAATATGGAGTAATTGTTTGATCTATTTTAGGGAAAATTAATTTAACAAACCTGTTATTATGTGAAATTTAGGTAGTGAATATGAGCAGTACATAATTTCCGTAACATTTATAGCATCGACCACACAAAAGGCCGAATTAGTGTCATCAAATATAAAGCATGTTCATTTCAGAATCAAAGCTATTCAGAAAGCACTACTAGTGGTTACTATTATTAATTCAATGTTTCAAGACTACTGAAAATTGCTGTGCTGTATCACTTTAGTAGATATACCTTTCATGTGTACATGTGCTTGGTTTGGGACATGTACATGTTTTTGTACTTTTCAGAATTGAGGGTTTTTTTTTTTTTCTTATTTGAAGATACTCTCTTCACTAGTTGTTTTTTGGGTTTGTACCCAAGGTAAGGAAACTTTCAGTTATGTTAAATAACAAAGAGGTCTTCCTTCAGCTGTTTCAGTTTTCTTTCTGTAGTTTTCCGGTTTCTCCCTTAAATTAGTAGAGTTTTGATTGTGTGGGAATCAATATAAATAGCAGATTGGTTCATCAAAGTGGTTTTGCCAGTTGTAGGTCCTGCAATGAAGTTCTAGGAGGCCAGATTACATCCTGGAAACCCCCAGCCCCCCAACTAAGAACTCAGCCTCAATAGCCATGTGCTACTTTTCTTTCCCCCAAATTAACCCCACCTCATTTCAGCTCTTCTTTGCATATCTCAGGCCAGTTTTTGTGGACAAAAGTCCATTCAGCAGTAAATGTTTCTACTTTCTTCATTTTTCATTATTTCTCAATCTGAAATCTGAAGTATTTCCCTCTTCCAAGTCCCTTTCTCCACAACAGGGTACTGCGTTTGCCAAGGTCTCACACAGCAGAGTATCCTGACTTTCTCTTCACTGGACTAAGGAGGAAAAGAAAACAATATAAAACAAAGACATGGGAGACTATCACATACATAAAATGTAGATCCAATTGCATTTCTTGCAATAGTACTCATTTCAGCTTTCTTAATACTGAAATCCAAATCTAAGTATTTGACAAGAATGCCCATATTGTTTATCATTTCCTTGAATATACCTTAAATAGTCTGCCATAGTTAGTCTTTGAATGTAGTTTTCAAGAAGCCCTTTTTCCTTTTTTTTTTTTTTTTT
>PVLC010004105.1:0-12023 GCA_004027655.1 Graphiurus murinus
TTTTTTTTTTTTTTTTTGCGGCACTAGGGATTGAACCCAGGGGCATTCTACCTCTGAGCTACATCCCCAGCCCTATTTTTTATTCTTTATTTTGAAACCAGGTCTCACTAAGTTGCGGAGTGCCTCACTAGGTAGCTGAGGCTGGCCGCGAACCCGGATCCTCTGGTCTCAGCCTCCCGAATGCTGGGATTACAAGCGTGCGCCACCACGCCCGGCTTGGTTTTGGCATTTCTAAATAAAAAGGTTTTTTTCTTAAACCTTGGCTTCACCTCCACAGCTTTACAAATTACTTCATTTGGGCCTGCTTGGAGGGTTTCCAAACATGCTATATGTTGCCTGGGTTTCAAGGCCTTCCTTTGAAATATTGGGGGAAGCCTCCATTACTCCTTTTTTCCAGAAAAGCCAGTCTTATGTGAGCACCCAAATCAACTGCCAACAGGAAAGGTAGTCACAGTCTCTTTAATCATTGCTACTGGGCCTACCTTCCTCTTGACCATGACTAACTCCCTCCTAATCATGGATAGTTTGGAACTGCCTCCACTAAGGCCATAGGAAAGGAATCTGAGTGCTTTTCCTCACAATCATTACCCATTTCCATGCTTCAAATCATCCCTGAGCCAGCCATGGTGGCACATGCTTGTAATCCCAGCATTTGGGAGGCTGAGACCTGAGGATCGAGGTTGGTGGTCAGTCTCAGCTACCTAGTGAGGCACTTCACAATTTAGTGAGACCCTGTTTCAAAATAAAGAATAATAATAATAAAAAAAAAAAAACATAGGGCTGGGGGTATAGCTGGGAGGTAGAATGCAACTGAGTTCAATCCCCAGAACTGAAAAAAAAAAAAAAAAAGAAAGAAAGAAAGAAAGAAAATCCCTTACCTCATTCTTTTCTTTTTATGTAAATCTTCAACTGCCCAGGTTGCATTTCTTTCTTTGTGTCTAATTAAAGCATTAGACTTTCCTTCAGTCATCTTACTTTCTTTTGCAGCACCTGCTCTTTGGGCCCCAGCTTTATGCATGTGTTTCGGACTGAACTGCAGGTCTATCAAGTCCCTGCTTTGATTTTTGTTCCTGAAATTCAATGTACACTTCTTATGGCGTTCTCTTTAGCCTCAAAAATCTTCTGAGCACAGTCTCACTATCCACCTTTCTAGTCATAGTCTGTCCCTTGTAACTTCCTCTCACAAACCAGTTCCAAAGACTCACAATCAACAATATATCAGACTTACATATATTAGTTACCCCAGAGCTGGTACCAACTTCTGTCTCAGTTAGCATTCTAGTTGCTATAATCTAAAAGACCAGATGACACAATTTAGAGGAAGGAAAATTTATTTGCTCATGGTCTCCTTGGAAATTATGGGTTCATTCCATATGAGGCCAGTTTCTGGATTTCAAAGCATGGTGGCAGGAAGCAGATGGTGGGAGAACACATGGACTCTGCTCCTCACATAATAGAGGCCAAAAGTAGACAGCAAGCAAAGAGATGAGGAACCATATATAACTCCCATGGCTGCAACCCAGGGACCTTCCTTCTTTGGCCACACTTAACATGCCCAGGTTTCAATGGATTTATTGACTGATGAGACTTCAACCATCTTTAGCAATCAAACTCAGCTTCCAAAAATTGCTACCTTGTTTCAGTGAGGGCTATGGGGACATTCTAAATTGAAACCATTAAATATTGTTATCAACATTTTTAGCAAAAGACTTTTTAGAACTATGTATTAAATACATTTGCATCTAGTAATATGAATATAAGAAAAGTTTGTGAAATCATTACTATAAATGTTTATGCGTGAACTATTCTAAATTCTTCATTAGATGCTTTTGTAGAAATATGCTTAAGAATTATCCATTTTCTCCAGTTGTTATAGCTTTTGAAAATTACCATTTGTAGAGTTTTATAAGGCAGCTAAAAGTTCCAAATGTTATTCTATGGTAATAACTCAAGTAAACTATAGTTCATTTAGAATTTTGTTCCTGTTAATATTTTATTTTA
Organism: Graphiurus murinus; assembly: GCA_004027655.1. Classification (NCBI taxonomy): domain Eukaryota; kingdom Metazoa; phylum Chordata; class Mammalia; order Rodentia; family Gliridae; genus Graphiurus; species Graphiurus murinus. The sequence continues at coordinate 2,002 of PVLC010004105.1, forward strand.
TTAGCATTATATAGGAATATGGCCAAGTGGTGATTTTATTTCTATGCATTATAATTAAATATTAAGTGATAGGTAATTAATAATTTTTATATTCTAACTTTGGTCAACTTTATTAGAATATTTGATTTTTTCTCATTTTGGATCTAAGTTGTAGACGGCCTCACTAAGTAGCTGAGGCTGGCCACAAACTTGCAATCCTTTTCTCTCTGCCTCCCAAGTACTGAGATTACAAGCGTACACCACCATGCCTGACTACATTTATATTTTTAAATATACTTTATCCATACTCATAAGATAATTCATTTTTGCCCTTTATTCTCTTCTAACAGACATATCAACAAAGACTGAATATTCAATAATGTGCATACTTATCAGATTCTTCTTCAAAGTTGCTTTAATCTCTTCTTTTGCTCATCTTATTTTTACTTGATATAAATAATTATTCCACAGGTAGGACAGGGAGAAAAATGCAGTATCAATTATTATTGAGGAATCTTTATTTATGGGAGAGCAGCGCAGTGGAAGAAATATCCAATGGTTAACCCTATACTTAGGGTGATGCATATTCATTATATTTGTAGAGGTAAGATTTTTTTCAGTTCAGTCTGTGGACTAACAGTATTAGAAGTTAAAACTCATGTATAAATATTATATTTACTTAAATAATAAAAGATATTTTAGTCTATGTATTTAAGTTTCAATTTAAATCAATTTTGCTGCAGAAAGTAAAGAATAGCCTCCTCTGTTTGAACCTAATCTAAATGTTTCAGAGGACGTTAACCTTCAAAATGATTGATTGTGACCTAGTTTGAAAGAACAGTTCATGGGTAAAATGCTTTTTATGTAAAATTAGCTAGTCCAAACCTCTCCAAAGTAGCTGAAAAGAAGGAAGCTAGGTCAACCTCCAGAGAGGAAGGATGAAATGTTACACTTCATTTTTACAATAGGACCAAAAGAATCTTCTGTCTGCAGGGTCAGGCAAGTGAGTATAATAATTCAGTTTAATGTTGAACAACCAGAAATATTTTAACATCTAGTGGTATCTCTTTCTATTAGAGGATGCAAGATTGGAGAATATAAAAATCACTGAATGAAGTCCAGCTGCCTTTCAATATTTCTATTTGCTAGGGCACAAGGTCTGGGGTTTCCTGTTGGTCTTTCTATTTCAGATAGTGAAAGACATAAGCAATTTAGCATTAAATTTAATTAAATTTATATCTTTTCCAAATATGATATCTTCTCCTTTTCTCTGAGAACACAGCATGTGGAATAGCAAGAAAAAGATGGTTTTTGTTGCTACTTGTTTTCTTAGAAAATAGATTTTTTGTTGTTGTTGGGTTGTTTTTTGTTTGTTTGTTTTTGTTTTGTTTTGTTTGCGGTACCAGGGATTGAACCCAGGGGAACTACACCTCTAAGCTATACCCCAAGTCCTATTTTTTTTTTTTTTTTATTTTGAGACAGGGTTCCACTAAGTTGCAGAGAGCCTCACTAAGTAGCTGAGGTGGGCCACAAAATCAGATCCTCTCATCTCAGACTCCCAAATACTGAGATCACAAGCATGCGCCACCCTGCCCAACTAGAAAATAGTATTTTTAATGCCTTCATCAAAGCAAGAAATCAGTATGGTGTTGCAAGAAAAGTGAGTGTGTCATATAGGAAATAAGGATAAAAAGGAGGAAGTGGTTAGAATAGATAATAACATAAAAGAGATGAAATCACTCCTCCTGTTTATACTGAGGATTTAAATCCAAGTTTCTAGACAAAAAATGTTATGCAAGAAGCATGCTGTTCAGAAGGCTTAAGACCTATCATATCTGTCTTAATGCTGCTTCCATGGGGCCAGCCTTGGTCACAGCTCAAGTTTCCAGCTGAGCTTACCGTACCTCTGGGCATCTCCCCTCCAAAACTGAAAGACCTGAGAGTACATTCTTGTCTATGTTTTACAAATAAAGAGACCACAGTGTTTGCTCTAAAATTCCCATTACCCTGTGATAGCAAATAGTATGTGTATCTTGTTGAGCCTTTGATATTCCTCTCAGGGCTATAAATATGTTTTCTCTGAGCTATAATTTTATTTTCAGATGTTGCAAACAATATATCAAAACAATATTCTTAATAAAAAGAACATAGTAGGAATAACAAAAATAAAAACAAAAAAAAATCACAAATTCATTGTCTTTGAAGACATACCCATGGGCTACATGAAATTAATTACAACAGAAATCATTTTCATTTTCCTGCTTAAATAGGTGAGTGTTTACATCATCATTCTGAAAGAAATGGCAGAAAGGCCTGGACTAAGAAAGAGCCAGGATGTCCTTCCTGACTTGAGCCACCTTCATGTTTTATCACTCTCTTGTCCATTGCCCCATTGCCCCTTTGGTTAAATAGTGTGAAATAAATTTTAATAGGTACTTTAATAATTTGTATTTAAAAATAAGTACCTAAATCAAAATATAAAACATACACAAGCCTAAAATTAAACGTTTTGGCTACTTTACTTGTAATCCTTATTAATAGACCATAGATGATGACCTTAACCATACATGATTTTCTACTTGCACTTTGGATATCATAATTTTGTTTTATATATGTATATATTATATATTATATATGTATAATCTATCTATCTATATATACCTACATATATATTAGCTTACTTTCTTAGTTTCATGGCAGTTCAATTATTACTATAATAGATTATCCTAATTGTTCAAATTTGATTATAAATATTTTCTCTTTTGTCTTCTTGGAACCTATTAAGTGCATATTTGAGAAATTCTTTCCTTGCCTCTTCTTTTTATAACAAAAATAATTTATTCAAAGATTCTGTTTCAGCAGAGTACTGAAGTCTTTGGGGAAGCTCTTCTTCCTTAAAATGATAATTTCACCTTTCTGAATAATAATAAAGGAGCCAGAAGATTCCTGAGGGATGTGCTGAGGGAGGCTGGCCAGCAGCTCAGAATGAAATGGTCCCATCTGTTAAGCATATGAAAAAAAATGCAAAAGTAGTTATAATCAAAATGAAGTCACTTATGTCAACCCTAATAAAAATAAATAAATAAATAAATAAAGCAGGTAAGTTACTCAGGAAGCATTTTTGTGCATGATCGTATAATAGTAATTATCACAGAAGACTATCAGAACTACAAGTTCACACAGATTTTCTCACAACCTTATACAAAATGTTCTTTTACAGGATATTTCTCAGTACCTATCTGTTCAGTCTTGGACTGAAGCTGCTGTTGTTATTCATTATTGTGATCAATGATTATTGTTTCAAAATACTTGAGGAATCCAGTATTTTATATGTAACTTAGTAATCTTTTGGTCTATGAAAAGTTTCCCTTGCCTAATTCTCTTTGAATGTGTCTATACTTTCCTATGGAATTCAATGCTATCCTCACAAACTATCATTATGTTTTGAAGAGTCTCTCTCCAATTGTTTGTTCCCTTGATGGCATGTACCATGCCTGTCCCTGAACCCAAACTGTTGCTGATATATTTCAATCCTAATATAATTTGTCTGTTTTCATATTAACTAATGTGCAAAATTGAATAGTGCAAGACAATTATGATATACATGCCTCCAGCACAAGTTGTTCTTTTGTGTTCATTTTTTAAAATTATTTCTGATAGTGCTAATAAAATAAGAATGTATATTTTCTAAATGTTATCTTTTGCTCTTTTCTGAAAACTAAGCTGTTTATTTTATTTAAGGAAAAAATAATAGGCCTATTCTCTGCATATTCACGGATAAATTGCACTACAAGGAAAATGCTGGTATAGTCATTTATCTTTCCCCAAGAGTTTCACTGAGACATGGTTGTTACCCTTAAATAATAATCTGCTCTATTGTCACTGGCATTGCATTTGGGAATTGTCAACTTGCAAAAATGATGCTGTCAAATTTGCTAACCAACATGGGTGTTGACATTTTTCAAAATTGTATTCAATTCTACAGGAGAAGTCTGATTCCTAATTTATGTACAATCACCAAAAGAGGCACAAAGATTTAGGACTATGGCATTTTGGGAATTAACTATTAAACTGAATGAAATTTAATTACTTTCAATTCAGAGACTGAAGTATGATTATTAAAGTCTATTTTCAAGGTTCTACATCATTTAAGACAACTCGAAGAAGGAAAGCTCTGTTCCTGGCTAGGACAGAGTGGTTTATACGCAATTCTTGTATATTCTAGGTTGTAGAAAGTCAGAGCATTAAATATCCAATGGAAGAAGAATTGTGTAGTGTAGCATGAGCAGCTGCAGACAAGAAAAAATGGAATTCAGACATAATATTGAAGTTGGATACGCTCTTAGGGGAAAAACAATTATGCTCTGGTTTTGGCAATGGAAGTAAAAAATTACTGGGCATAGAAGATTTTTGAAAATGTTTGATGATTCATTCTCATCACTTGCTACTCCTCTCATAAAAGAGCAAATTTGAAACTGTGAATGCATTTATGTGAACATGAATTCAGTCTGTTACTCTGTTTACATTTCATGAAATCCAGCAATATCTCAAACCACAATATTGTGTTTGATCAGTACACGCTGTTTTGCTAAAAACAATCATATAGTAATGAAGAATACCATGATTGGTTTCACAGTTAACGTATATTCTCAGTTTGGTTAGACCTCATATAATAAGTCATTTCACAGAGGAGCTGAAGATGATTTATATAAAATATATGTCATGGCATATATTTGTCATTTGCTTTGGAACAATATCTGTTAAAGTCAGTTAAATTCAAATCACAGAATATAATAAAATAATTATTTTCTAGTTATTCAATTATTATGATAATCATATAGAATCGGCATAATAAAATCAAGGTTAAAGTAGTGTGTAGCTTCTCTCATTTGAATTTTCTATTAAAAACAAAGTCAACACTGAACTAGGGTGGGCTCTAAACCCCAAAGCTATTATAATTATAGGAAGGAAACAGGAAGATAGAGAGGAGCACAAATGGGAGAACTTCTGGTGAATATGGAGACACAAATTGGAAAGATGTGTCTACAAGCCAAACAATATCAAGCAGCTAGAAAAGATTCCTGGAACAGATACTTCCCTGGAGACCTCAGAGGGATCATGACCATGGTGACACTTTGATACTGGAATTCTGGCTTGAAACGTGAGAAAATATGATTCTGTTGTTTTAGATCCTCCTTTTGGTGGTCGTATTTATGCTTCTCTAAGAATCCAATACACCGGAAGCACGCTGATCGTCACCAAGAGTTCTCAATAGGAGGCAATATCTGCATTCTAAAGTCCATTAGCAGGAATAGACAAATAATCAAATGATTATAATACAATGTGGTTGTCCTATAATAGGGTATTTTGGAGTATCAAATGAAACTTTTAGAGTATCTGAAGTTAAAGAAGGCTGTGGAATCAAAAAGTATGTTCAAACAAAACCTTAAAAATGAGTTGATGAGACGGGTGTGATGGCACATGCTTGTAATCCCAGCACTTGGGAGGCTGAAACCGGAGGATCTGGGTTTGTGATCAGCATCAGCTACGTAGTGAGGCCCTCCAAAACTTACTGAGATCCTGTTTCAAAATAAAGAATTAAAAATAGGACTAGATGTGTAGCTTGGAAGTAGAATGCCCCTGGGCTCAATCCCCAGTACCGCAAAAAAACAAACAAAAAAAGAGTTGATGTGAGAGAGTACACAGGAGAGTGTGCAAAGGGAAAGTGGTGGTACTAGGGGCAGTTTTTATACAATTGGAGTACAAGTAAAATAGTAAAGGAAATAATGTAGTTTCATAGGAAAGAAGGGGTGACTAACCAAGCAGGAGATATATGTCAGGTTTTATTAGTCACGTAAAGTGTCTAAATTCATGATGATGGCAAGAAGACTGCTGAGTTCCACAACAATTGAGATATATACTGAAGCATAATACCAGTTTTATTGCTACTGAAATGAATTAGAGTAACTGAGTTGGATATGATTCTAAAATTGTTTTCTTACTCCTAGTCCATGAGTTGAACTGGCTCACTCAATGTAAACCTTAGTGAGTGAGCCAGTTTACTAATTTCAAGTTGATACAGAGACAAATCCTGTACCAATAGGTTTGCTTGGCAATTATTGATAAAATTTATTTGCTTTTCTTCTGTTCATACACTAATAATATATTCCAATATCTTTTGCATTTAAGTATGTCACTATTACTAAACTTTGACTTACAGGATATGAAGAGAGGTAAATTCCAAGTCTTTAGGTACAAGCCATTACAATTCTCTAAGTGCTTCCCCCCATACTTGATTCCTTTTTTGCTGATATTATTGTACTGTATTGAAGATTGCAGAGCCATATAAAAAGATTAGCCTGATTTCTTTTTTTATTGTAATAATTGGTGCATTGTAAGCATATATCTTTGTTAGGTACAAGCTGATAATGGCAGATGTGCACACATTTCTCATTTAACCTCTTCCCCAATTCCCACCCTGCTCCCTCGCCCTCCCTCCTTATCAAGTTCAGTTTAGTGAATGACCTTGACATAATTGTGTAAGCACATCCTGCACATTAGAGTGTCCCCTCCCCCAATTTCTTGATCCATAAACAACATCAAGGAAACTCAGGTGTAAATCTATACAGCACTTTTTAAAATTTATCTACTATAGCAAATTAAATTTCCCTAAATATTAATATAGGATAAATAGAGAAAAATGCAAACAAATTTAGGGAAAGAACTTGAGAACAATAGAGGAAGAAGAATAGGTAGAGGAGAAGGAGCCAAAGAAGAAGATGATGAGGAAGAAGACTGGTTACTTATGACCTATGACATTTTTTCTGTAGAATTGGAAGAAAAAAGAGAAAAGAGCATTTATAAAACTTAGGAGAGATTCATTATTAAGGAGAGGTGATGGCCAAGTGTGATAACATGCACCTGTAACCCCAGTACTTGGGAGACTAAGGTAGGAAGATCATAGGTTTGAGGTCAGCCTCAGCAAATATGGAGACTCTCAACAACTTGACAAGTTCCTCTTTCAAAATAAAAAAATAAAAATAAAAAAGTGATGGAGATATAGCTCAGAGTAAAAAAGTCCCTGTGTTCAATCTTCAATATATAAAAACAAGCAAAATAATTGAAAAGGAGAGATAATGAGTGGAAGGGGACATGTATACTTTTAACGAAAATCAATTTATCCCAGTAATTAGAGATGTCTCTTCCTATTTGTAAAAATCTAAAATATAGAATAATAATTGTTGCACCTCTTTTCTCACCTACATGACAAACCATTGCACCCTTAAATTTGAAATAAAATGTCACTTGCATTGAAAAATATTTTGATATATTGTGAAAACTGATGTTATGTAAACACTTAAATTAATAGAAATCTAAGTAAAACCTAAGGTATTTATAGTACAGATGGAGAAACATGATAAGTTAAAATATATTTAGAAAGTAGGATTCAAAGAAATTTCTGATCATATTTTTATAAAAATAGAACGAATAGAGTCAGTAACTAATAATAAATGTATGAAAAAGATATATGGGCATGAGTGTTAGTCTTGTAAGTGACATAATTCATTTGTACAATAGTATATTTTATAAGTCTAGGGGATTTAAAATAAATAGCTTGCAGGATTGTGTGCATTAGTGTATGTGTATGTGACTATAGTGAAAATACTGTTCAAAGAGGAAAGTATATATAGAAAGAATAAAAAATAAGATTTTAGGTAAATATGACATGGATAAAAATATCTGCTTATAGAAAACAAATACCTCAGTACTTTTGTTTAGCTTTATCTATCTGCCTAGTATGAATATTACCATATCTTCTAACCATGTTTCCATAGTTTTAATATGATTCTAATGTATTTTCAGAAATCAGCTTAAAATTTGTTTCATAAAATACATTGTCCATCTTGACTTTCCTTTAATAATCCAGGCCATAATATTAGTTTTTTATGTAATTGAAAAAGCAAATCATTTTGGAGAAACAAGGACACTTGTTAGATTTTCATCTGAGTTTTAGCTTAGTAGAAATTGTTTTACTTGAAGAAACTGAAACATTTCAAAGCTATATTTGATCTGTTTCAAATATCTCAAGTTTTTCATTAGATTGCTAAACAGTCACTACCCTATTCCAAATAAGTCAGTGGTACTTGGAGGAGTACATTAGGTAATATGGACAATACAAAATACAAGATTACATTGCATACCTGGTAATAGTATATATAGACAGTCCAAATGGGCAAGCAGTGAAACTATCCCTACAACATGACCTTGAATCCCAAATTTTAAGAAAAAATCACTCTTTCTGGGCACAGTGATGCATCCCTGTGTTGTCAGTACTTGGGAGGCTGAAACAGCAGGATTACAGGCTCAAGGCTAGCAGTGTGTGGTAACATTAAGACCCAAATTCAAACTAAAATAATAGGGCTACAGGTATAATTTAGAGGTAGAGTGCCCTTGGGTTGAATCTCTAGTACCACAAAATATATAATAATAATTTACTCTAGCAGGGAATTTGATATTTAATACTAAAATCCCTTAAGGTAAGAAGGAAATGTTTCTGTAAATATTGCTGTATGTAGACATATATTACGCTATGAACCAATTTAACCTTTCTTTATTCAAAGATGATTTATTTAATTAAAGGACTAGCTCTGTAGTTTGATTGTGAAAGTTTTATCTTCATATTACTTTTCAACAACATAGGCAAACGACCATCTAACTATAGAGGCATCATCTACTAAAACAAAGGAATTAGGCTGATTTATATTATATGCCACATACAATCTAGCCTAGAATAATCTGTCTTCTATACAATTAATATTTCCAAGAAATAAAGAAACATTCAAGAGCCAAATTGACCGAATCAGCTTTTGCTCTCTTTTGTTTTTCAGCTTTACTGAATATGCTGCCACTGTGATTTTATGTTTTCAACCTTTTTATTTTATCCTGGATGTCCTCACATGCGAGTCCATAAACAAGGGCTGAAACATTATAAATGTGACGAAGTGAACTGAAATGAGCCTTTCAAATGACACTGTCTAGAGGTAAGTGAAAGTCCCTTTCCACATCGCTCTAATGGTAATTGGACTGCTAACTCTTGGGAAAACTCATGTTCTAAATCTCCCTCTGATATTATGTGTTTCTCTTCATATAGTTTGAGTCTAAATCACTACCCACACATCTGTGTTTTTAAGAGTCTGTGGAGAGATCATTAAAGCCTCTCTGTATCATGCAGTAGTCCTCAGAGCTTTGTTTTCTTTGTGTGTGTTATTTAAAGTTTGTATGAATGCTGAATAACCTAAAAAAATTGAGTCTGGAGTAAACATATTTTGGGATGATCAACAAGTTGTGGAGAAATTCCTTGACCTTTCTTGTCTTTCACTGAAGCAAATCAAAGCGTATTTCGAGTAATGCTACACTATTCTCAGGGCATAGTTACAGCATAAAAGTACTTTACGCCTCAAATGTCTTAAACTAGTGATTCTGTTGTTGGTTCAAAGAAAAGTAAAAAACAGAAAGAAAGGAAGAAGAAAAAAGGAAGAAAGGAAGGAAGGAAGGAAAGACATGCACTCTGGGTGGTAGTATTCTCCAATAATATCCAATGCCTTTGCTGAGATAGCTTGTGCCACTGTGTGGGCATGGAGTGACAGCCTACAGAACATAAGATTAAAATAATGAAATAATTCCAGGAAGTAATATACTTGGAGATTTTAAAGCCAAAATGTTATTTCTGGTCATGGCTATTGGTATTGCCAAAATACAGGAAATACCAAATACAGAGGGAAATTGTCTATAAAAATAAGTGAAAGGTAGGATTTTACCTAAGACCATTTGGTGGTACCTATAACCCCACCAGGGACATTTTAATATACACTCACTTTGATTTAGATTTCAATTGAAATAAGGTCTAAAGTTATGGGTTTACTGATTACATTGAGAGCAAACATCATATCAAAAGAGAATGAGAGGTGACAACATTCCTAAGTTCCTGGAAAGTAGTAACACAAAGATTGTATACAGCAGTTAGGTTACTTGCTCTATTAAAG
>PVLC010004105.1:12123-55963 GCA_004027655.1 Graphiurus murinus
TAGTTTTTTTTTTTTTTTTTTTTTTTTTTTTTTTTTTTTTTGCAGTACTGGGGATTGAACTCAGGGGCTATACCCCCAGCCCTATTTTTTATTCTTTATTTTGAAACAGGGTCTAAGTTGCGGAGAACCTCACTAAGTAGTTGAGGCTGGCCGCTAACCCGGATCTTCCGGTCTCAGCCTCCCAAATGCTGGGATTATAGGCATGTGCCACCACGCCTAGCTTCTGAATTCTTGAAAACTAAAATTATCAATTTGTCACCATTAAAATTTTAATAAATTAGACAATTTCCATTTTAAAAGAGTAGTTAATTCTGTGTAGAATATTTTTCTTTGTATAAAATAAAAATATGAATATATTTGTAATTCAGACTGCTTGACAATGATTTTCTATCACATTACAGTCTCTAATTGCTCATTCCTCCTTGGGTTTGTGCTCATTGGTATATAACTTTACAGTTCTTTCCACTAAAATGTGTGAGGTAGAGTATATATTTTGCCACGTATTAGATTTTGATTTTGCCACGCGAATTGCTGAGGTCAATTGAATGAGATCAAAGTGTTAACATAGTACTTATGAGCTAAGGCATAAAAGGAGGTGCATCTTTTTCTGTTTATTCTATGGCTCCTCTGTTATTACCATAAAAAGAACATCTCCATTGTACCTTACTGATGCAAGAGAGAAGACATAGAGACAAGTGAAGCCGAGTCAGTCCTGTACAGGTGAATCTCATAAACCTAGGCAGTCTAGGTCACATAAATGCTTGTCAATTTATAGGTCCTAAGGAAGTACTGTCTAGGCAAAGTAGCCTTGATTTAATCCAGACACAAGCAGAATGGCCTAAAGCAACACTAATTGTTTGTTATATGCCAATGAGATTTTATCATTGCTTGATAAGCAGAACTACTGTGACAATAGACATGAAACCATAGTTTAAAATTTAGAAATTTGAGAAAGATAGACATGAGATGGCAATAATACACAAATCTTGAAATAATAATGCATTATAATTAATTAAGAATAATTCATATTATGTTATTTTTCTCAAATAATAAACACCAATGAATATTATAGAAAGACCACCCAAACTTGAAAAATGAAAACATTTTCAACATAACTTTGTTATTATGTAGCTTTTAGTAAAGATCTGCTTAATGACTACCCTGGATTCATTGAAAATGCTGCAGTTATAATAAATGAGTAAGTATTAGTATATTTTTATCTGGAGTGTACTCTAGAAATGTCATTTATCCTTGCTTTCAAGGACCCTCATCTAAATGAGACTTTATCAAGTCCAAGAAAAAACCCTGAAAATAAACTAAATCTTATAGGATGCTCTGTACATAAAGTACTTGCAAGTACCAGGTGAAAGAAAATGTAAAAATATCACATTATAAATTTAGTGGCAGTACAAATCTCCACAGGAAATTAATTCATTTTGCCTATCTTTAAAGAAAATCAGATTTTATTAAATAACAATAAGAGTGGTGAAATGCAAGATAAAAATACTGTAGAGAAAATTGAATCGTGCTTTCATAAAAAATTAATGACTTAGAAAATAAGCATCACTCATCTAATATTCACTATTGGAATCCTAGAAAAAAAAAGATTTGAAAAAAGAAATATTTTCTGAGTTAAATCCAGATAATTTTAATCAATAGCCTCATATTTCCTAGTAGCAAGATTATATTAAAAATTCATCAAGATATGCTCAGGTATTAGATTCATTCTTCAAATATGTATATTTTGGAAACTGATAAATACCTGAGAATAAAGAAGGCACTACATAGTGTAAAATTCTATTTAATTTATTTTAAATTGATTTAAGTTTTATTTAATTTTAATTTTATTCATTTTTCTAATAAAATTTTACATAATTTATCTGTAGCTCAAAGTCTTTGTCAATTTGCATTGCTATAGTCAAATACTTCATCCTAGGTGGTTTGTAAATAACAAAAACTTTTTTTTTCCTCAGAATTGTGCAAGTTGGGAAGTCCAAGATCAAGGTACCAGTAAGTTCCATGTCTGATGAGTGGCTACTTCTCTAAATATTGGAATATCTAAATTCCTTGGTGTGGTAAGTGAAAGTTTTCATAAGTTCACTACTATATTTATCTCCAACCATGGGGCTCAAATTTTTGAAACCAATTTCCTTCCCTCTAAACAATCTCTTCTCTAAACTCTACAATGATAGAAAATCAATGTGCCCTTATCAATATTATTTTCTTTAAATAAGTTTTAAAAAATGATTTTACAAAATCCCAAATTGATGTTGGTATCTAGACTCTAGGAAGTCCTTTAGCAAAAAAACAAACAAACAAATAAACAAACAAACAACAACAAAAAAAAAAACATCTGTTGGGATGATTTGAGCTTTGTTTTCCCAATGTATTTGATCACATTTTTAGTCAAGTAGCACTCTTTAACAATGCTCAAGTATAAGCAGGATACAAAATTACACTGTAAGTTGCACGTTAAAATTCTCAAAGCTATACATTTTTTTTTCATTTTCATTCAGGCTTTGTTTAAAGTGCTATCATTGAGCTAGGTGTGGTGGCACATGCTTGTAATCTTAGTACTTGGGAGGCTGAGACAGGAGAATCTCATGTTTGCGGTCAGCCTCAGCTACTTAGTGAGGCCCTCTACAACTTAGTGAGACTCTGTTTCAAAAATAAAGAATAAAAAATAAGGCTGGAGGCATATCTCAAAGGTAGAATGACCCTGGGTTGGAGCCTCAGTTCTACAAAATATAAATATTAGATAGGTAGATAGATAGATAGATGGATAGATAGATAGATAGATAGATAGATAGATAGATAAGTAGTGTTATCATTGCTTCATCTAAATATCCATTTTTTTTAACTTTTCTTCATTTAGAGCAGTATTCTTCACTGCATACAAATTCCCAACTGATATGGCAAAGACACAAGATTGACATCGTTCTCAAAAGCCTATTCTAATTTTAAAAAATAATTTCAGAATTTTTTCTGGAATGAATTATTTGTAATTTAAAATCTCTAAACCCACATATGACTGAGCAAACAGTAAGTACATGTGGTATAAGTCTCTGATAAAAACAAGAGAAAACTTGTATGTATGTGTGTGTATATATAGTTAAACTTTAATTCCAACTTTTCCCCCTCAGATTATTAATCCCCAAAGAATTATCTATTTTCTAACCTAGTAGAGATCTGGATATTCTCATCATCAGATCAACTTGAGCACATGAATTTTGCTTTAGGCTAAATGCTGACCTCAGATAATTACTCACTGTTTTTCATAGTAAAATAGTCCCTCTGGTCTTTGTTATAGAAAAAAATAGTACTTACACATCATGTTAGATTTTCAGTTTGTGGTAGGTTGATACAATTAAGCACACTATAGACCCTTTAAGCAGAAAACTTCTTACTGAAATGCAGTGACCAAAACAAGAAGCATTTTACAATCTTCACATACTACTTTACATTGCTATGACTAAAGATGATTACTATGATAAATTTCAAAAATAACATAAATTGTAGCATTCTTTTAAATGTGAAATTAATAGGTATAATAGAAGTTATTTCTTTAAAAAACAGGACTGTTGTTAGCAGTCTAAATTTACTTATTATTTAAGATAGGAAGAAGGGCATCCTTCTTCCTGCTTAAGAGGTTTCACCTCTTTCATCTTTTGCATCTTAACATTCTAGAAAGAAAAGAGTCACTGATTGTTCAGCTATACTATTAATAATTTTTATGAATTTCCTAACATTTTAAAAATTTCTCTAGAAAGGGCTATTGGACACCTGTGCTTTCTTTGTTTTTTTTTTTTCCTCCTCTGTGTGTGTGTGTGTGTATGTGGTACTGTGGCTAGAACCCAGGGGACCTTCTACCTGAACTACACTTCCAGCCTTTTTTTTTTTTTTTTTTTTTTGTGGTACTGGGGATTGAACTCAGGGGCATTCTACCTCTGAGCTATACCCCCAGCCCTATTTTTTTATTCTTTATTTTGAAACCGAGTCTCACTAAATTGCGGAGTGCCTCACTAGGTAGCTGAGGCTGGCCGCGAACCCGGATCCTTCGGTCTCAGCCTCCCGAATGCTGGGATTACAAGCGTGCGCCACCACGCCCGGCTACTTCCAGCCTTTTTTAATTAATTAGTTAATTAATTTTTTGTTGTTGTTTTGAAACAGGGTCTTAATAGGTTGCTGAGGCACTCACTGATTTGTTGAGGCTGTTCTTAAACCTGTGGTCATCCTGTCTCAGCCTTCAAAGTACTGGAATTACAGGCATCCCTCACCACTCTGGAATCATTTATATAACGATCACATTGATATTGGTCAAATTTTCTTTTTTCAAACATTTTTTCAATTCTTTGATCATACATTTCCATGTGAACCATCTTGTCATAATAAGTCATCAGCTAAGAAAACACGTACACTTATGAGGAGGCAACCTCATGTGAAGACCGATCAGGCAAACAGTGTTCTACTACTTACATTAGTCTAAATGGGGAAAAAGTGTTCCTTGAATCACTCTCTGAAACATTCCTTGTTGCTTGTTAATCCAATCCTTGCTTCATACTGTACTAACTTTATAATCACTAGGTAATTATGATTCTTGATACTAAACCTGATTTATTAATAACCTTGAATATTCTGATTTGGGAGGCTATTATTGAATTATCCAGGCAACAGGAAAAATTTAGCTACTTAGCAATGGAAAGAACTATTCCAGTCTACTTCCTACAGTCCATTTTTATGCATTTACTTATTCATGAACTGATAGTAGGTCATATCCTCACCATTTTGTAGATGAACTGAGTACCAAAAACACTGTGTATATTGTTAAGATATAAATTAATAACACTGGATTCCATATTGGACTGCACTTTTGTAATAAATTCAATCTATTATAATTATAATCTTAACTCATGTTTTCTACTTTTTTTAAATCAGTGAAATCACAAAAAATAAATGAGAAATTATATTATTATTAATTTTAAAAGTTATTGTTGAGTTGTATCATGTTAAGGCACTACATTAAGTAATTTATGTAGTTTTGCAATTTATATGTTTATTCAGATTTTCACCATGAAGAAACCAATGCTAAACTTTTAGATGGCAAAACTGGTAGGATACAGAATCAAGTTGAACTCTGATATCTGAAGTATTTACTCTCTTTCACATTCAGTTCAATTTTGTAGTAATTATTTTCTTATGTTTTGGAGAAAATGGAAATATTTTTCAGTTGTAGTGAGTGATATGATCAAAACAAATTTCTGTTAACATGCTTGTTCCTTATGTTCCTTATGCTACTAATAATTCATTCTAAATATTCCCAATATAAATCTGATATCTGGTACAGCAGATAATTTTCCTATAGTTTTGTGTATTTTAACTTTCTTACTTTTTCCAATTACTTTGTTCTTCCAATTAATTTTCTGCTCTTTCATTTCTCTCCCAGTGTAACTCTGGTTGTCATTTCCCTATCCTTACTCTCCACCTTCTAGCTCTCCCTTTCAAATTCTCTGTTTTTCTTGGATTCATAAGTTAAACTTTTACACATTTATATAGTTTATATACATATATTCTTCTTGACATTTACAACATAAAATAAACCATCACTGCATGACAGAGCAACCTGGTATGCCATATAGAAGCACCAAAGAATCTAGAGATTGTGGTTTTGTGTCTTATTTCTTACATCATCACCCAGATCCAGTAAAGAAGATTATATAACAAGTAACAACAGGAGCATTGTAAGTCTCTTTTACTTGACTCCAAAGTCCAGAAAACTCTCATAGAATACAAGGCCCAAAGGTGAATTAATTCACAAACACAAAATTAGCAAACGAAGCCAGGCATAGGGGTGCATGGCTGCAATCCTTCTACTTGGTATGCTGAAACAGGAAGTTTTCAGGTTTAAAGCCAGCCTCCACAACATAACACAGCTCTCAGTAACTTAGTGAGACCCGGTTTCCAAATAAAAAAACTTAAAAAAAAAATCTGTCTGAGCATATAGCGCAGAGGTAGAATGCCCCTGGATTCAATCCATAGCACAATAAAACAAAACAAAACAAAACAAAACAAAGACACAAATGGGAGCAGGGTAGAAGAGGTAGAGGACTGGTGGTGAGGAAAGTAAAGAGCTTCCTTTTGTGGGAAAACTGAGGACTGGCAAGTTAGTGGCGGATGCAGGCAAGACTGTTGTAGGGCAACTAATGTCTGGTTCATTTCTATTTACTAGCCAAATTCTTCAAGGCTTCTGAATACATTACAGGCCACTCCAAGCGCTGGACAAACCATTTTCACCATTGATCAAAGCTGACTTTGAGGGCGTCCTTCGGGTGCCTCTGAGAACAATTTGAAACAAGTGCCACTTCCTGGTCCCCCTGTGTTTCTTATGGCTGCCAGTGAACATCAATAATGTGAATTCCATTTTAATTTTTCTGTAAGGGATCTTATTTATAGGGCAATTTTCAGTGCTGTGTCTTGTCTCTATGAAATGATTGCCAACTCAGGCAGCCGTTAAAGTTTACTGCTTAGGCCTTCCTTCAAGGTGCTATATGGATATTACTCTGAAAAGTAATTTGGAATACAAAGTGAGAGGAGTATGTTAACTCTTTGCAAACATACTAAAACTTACTCGAGGAAATGCTTACATTTTGAATTCATGCTGTGCTTTTTCTTAGAGACAAAATGCAGTACTGAAGCTTACTTTTAGTGCCCTTCTTTATAAATTAATGGTGTCTTATTTCCAAGTGAGCATTACCTCACAGAATTAATTGGAGGAAATGATCATTTTATTTCATTTCAACTTCGCTGCCAGTACTGCAGCCCTCACCCACACACTGTGATTAACTGCGTAAGCTGTCACATTTTTATGTGCTCTCTCTTCTTGGGCAGGGCTACATATCTACTCTGCAGCCTGTCTCCAAACTCCTACACAAAATTAAATAATGAGATTCTCCAGTTGTAACCTAGTTAGTAAAAGGTTCTGTTCAGAAAAGAACGTGAAAGTTCATGTCTGTTCATCTAAAAGCTGCAGGGAATCTCCTGCTATATTGAAATATTGTCTGAGCCATAAGTGGAATTTTCTACTGCTACATTACTGTCTCCCCAATCTTCTTTGTGCTTACTGCAAATATGTGAATGACAGAAATAAACTAGTTTGTTTGAGTGATTGCCAACGTCCAGTTTAGCCCATTTCTAGAGGTGGGAAGGAATGCATTCCTTACTCTGACTGAGGAAAGACTGCTCATTGGGAGGCCAGTTTTATTATGCCTCATAATGAATGTGTTGATTTTGCATTGATTTATTTTATTAATGCATGTTAATTATACATATCAGTGGAGTTCAGTGTGATTTTCATACTAACCTTGCATTCTGTGGAGCTTGTTCTGACCTCTCCAATTATAGATTATTTGAAATTTTCATTTTATAATGTAGTTCTTAAAATATCTGTACTAATACAAAGCCCCTTAATTGTTTCTGGACCAACAGTCTCATTTGGTCAACCATTTCTCCTGTAGCATTCTATTAATCTCACTGTTTCCTGTTCTAGATATATTACTTAGTCAAACATTTATTCTAAAATGCATTGTCTTCATTCTGAAAGTTTATTCCAGATCGTGTCAGGGTATAGCTTTCTCATATCATTCTATTTTCAGTAGACTACAACAAATTTTTCAGTAATAAAAAGACTCACTTATAAAATACATTTTTCTCAAATTGAGCTGATGCTATTCTGAATCTGCAAATGTTTTTTTATTTACCCTGCTAAATTTAATCTTGTTGGAGTCATGATAATTTTCCTTTGCTTTGATGCCAATTTGACTATATTGTATTATTTATTATATTTAAATTAATTCTATTTAGCTGTCATCTACAAATTTGGTAAGTGAATGCTTTTTATTATCTATTTTCAAAGAATTGAAAGTAATTTAAAATATGGCAATGTGATATCTTCACAAGCCAGCTAGAATCTATTAAGATGCTAAGAGAATGAATACAACCTCAAATACTATCTTTATTATTCTGTTTATTTTTCATCTTATATTCAAAGATACTATAATACATTCAATTCAACATAGTAATTAAGCATGTGTGATTTCTACATATCAATTTTGATATGCAAAATATGATCCAAATACTGAATATTCATTTTTTTAGAAATATACATGCTAATATAAAGTCTAGTTTATTTTAGTATATATATATAAAGTATATACATATGGTTTATATATGTATATATTCATATGTATATATGTATATATATTTAGTACATATATGTATACATAAAGTTCAATTTATTATTCTTTATGTCTCCAAGATATAAAAAATAAAACAGACAGGTGGTACAATGCCTTGTTTAACTACTAAAAATGAGCTTCTATATCTATGCCAATGTCTCTCTTAATTAGTTTTTAAGATAACAGATATTATTGTCATTAAGACTTGGGGTTTACCCTTCCAAAGTTAATAGAGCACATGTGTTGAGTCCGACTATATATTAGGCACTACTCTTGACATGAGGGTTACATCAATGAGCGTTAAGAGAGCAGAAGAGCTCTTCATTAATGCTTTAAAAAACAAAAATGTGGGTAGAAATCATTCCATAAACTTTTTAGGAAGAGTAGGAAATAAATGTATGCTTCTGGAACTCATATTTGATCTCTCATTGATATCAAAAAAGGAAGAAACCAGCAAAATACCTATCTAAGGGATGAACTTTTCAATAAAAAGGAGGGCATGAGAAACAAAACAAAAAAGATAGTGTAATGTAATACAGAATTGGAAGTATATGAAGGCAGGGACAAGACAGTAACTAAATAATGTAGGAATGTGTAAACATGGTAAGATTTTAGAAAGTTTAGCTGTGTAGTGGGTAGATGTCAGGTTAGCCGCAATGGCAGCATGAGACCTGACGGGATTGTATCAGGATTCCAGATATTGGTGACTTAAAGATAGCTTATAATGGTGTGAGAAAGTTTTGAAATAGATCTGATAAGACTTCCCTTTGAGTCGGATAGATCTACACCTAAGTTTTTGGTCTCAGTAAGTGGATTGATTGTGATCTGCAGGTAAACATATTTTTTAAGAGGGGTGGTATATTGCCAATAGCAAGATGTAGATGATGTTGCCATTATTTTAGCTATCTGGCATCAAAATATCTTCTGCATTGAGCTTAAGCTCTGTAAACAACCCCAAAATTAGTTTAAATAGAATCTTTCAGGGTAAAGGACTCATTATTTCTGCAGGACACTGGCAGAGTTAAATGTTGCATAATCTAGAGTTCTTATAAAGTGGCTGTGGTTTCTCTCTCTCTCTCTTTTTTTTTTTTTTTTAATTGGTGCATTGTAATCATACATCTTTGTTAGGTACAAGCTGATAAAGACATACATGCACACATTTCTCATTTCTTCCCCAATTCCCACCCCACTCCCTACCCCTCCCTCCTTCTCAAGTTCAGTTTAGTGATTGACTTTGATATGTTTGTGAAAGTACATCATGTGCATTAGGGTGTCCCCTCTCCCCCATCACCTTATGTTATGAGCAATTTCTTTGCTCACCTAAGGTTTCTCCCTCTTCATCTGGAGTCATTTCTCTATGAAGCCAGGTTTGTGGAAGGATTTGGGGCTTGAACTCAAGCCTGCTTGCATGCCTGCCTGCCTGCCTGCCTTCCTTCCTTCCTTCCTTCCTTCCTTCCTTCCTTCCTTCCTTCCTTCCTTTCTTCCTTCCTTTCTTCTTTCCTTCCTCTTTTACTTTAGTGAGGATTGAACTCAGGAATACCTTAAAACTGTACTACATCCCAGATTCTTTTATTTTTATTTATGAGACAGGATATTGTTAACCTGCCCAGTTTTAACACAAATTTGTGATCTTCTTGCCTTAGCCTCCAAAGGAGCTGGGATTATAGGTAGGTACAATCATGTCCAGCCCAATCTGTATTTCTTTTAAGAATGATTATCTATATATCTGGACAATTTTTGAGCCATACAACATCCTTTTATAAACCTTTAATTCAATAGAGGTAATGTCAGTACTTATAATTAAGAATGCTTACCAATACAAAGTTGGAATCAGTAGAAAAAATGATCTAAGGTGAGTGAGGACAGTCTACAATCTGATATATTCTAGTACTGGTGATGAAGACAATGACCATCAGCCAATACACTAATGAGGAATAGTGCTACCTAGTAGAATTCTACATTCTTCACAGAGCTATAATGAATCTGTACATTGAATTGATACTAATGTTGCAGTTAATACAGTACTGTAACAAATAGGCATTTTAGTGAAAAGAAATTCTTAGTTTTTTAGTTTTTGCCATAATGCAAATGTATATATAAGTGTCTCTTGGTGTCCTTAGAGAATTAGGTCAAGGATTACCCAGTCAAAAAAGGTGGATGCTAAAGCCTTTATATGAAATCATCTAAAATTGTACACAAACTGTGAACATTGTTCCATATGCCTTCAAACACCTCTAAATTACATATAATACTTAATACAATGTAAATGCTATATAAATGTATTCTATTATCTAGGTAATAATAAGGAAAAGGCCTGTGCATGCTCAATACAGACACAGATTAGTTTTTAATAATTCTGATCTGTGTCTGTGGATGTAGAACCCACAGACACAGAGGGCTGAGTATATCATGTATATATGAAGATGATACATACCAATCCAGCCAAGTGCATTTTCTTTCATTTTTAGATGAGAATTGTTACTGAGGCACACATATGGAGACAAAAATTTAAGTGTTAGCATTAGTCATGTTGATAAAAATAACTTAGTTGTGTCTGTGAAAAGATAATCGTAATGGATTGAGAAAATGGGAATTATGGAAATAGACATTGTAAGTATAGAAAATATTTCAGTTGTGTGAAAAGGAGCATAAAAAATGAAGCAGAAGAAAATGAATGGAATCAAAATGTGATATTTTGCCATAGTTTTCCCATGAGAATAATAAAATGAAATGAAATTGTACAAAGTGTTGATTCAAGAAAAAGGGAAATACTTTCAGCTTTGACGATTTTTTTTTCTTTTTTTTTTTGTGGTTCAAGGAATTGAAATCAGGAACATTCTACCTCGTAGGTATACCCCAAGCCCTTGCCATTTTTTGTTGTTTGTTTGTTTTTGTTTGTTTGTTTGTTTGTTTTTGAAACAGGGTCTCACTATGTTGCTGAGGCTAGGCTTGCTCCTCTTGTCTCAGTCTCCCAAGTACTGGGAATACAGGAGTAAGTCACCATGCTCAAACAGTTTTGAAGATTTTTTTAAACGTGAAAAGAGCCCTGCATGGCTGTTATTGCCATTAATAAAACTTTTTTTTGGGGGGGGTACTGGAGATTGAACCCAGGGGCATTCTACCTCCGAGCTACACCCCCAGCCCTATTTTTTTTTTTTTTTATTCCTTATGTTAAAACAGGTTCTCATTAAGTTGCAGAGAGCCTTACTAAGTAGCTGAGGCTGTCCCTGAACCCGGATCCTCCAGTCTCAGCCTCCCAAGTACTGGGATTACAAGCGTGTGCCACCATGCACAGCTCTATAAAACTCTTACAGAAAAAAAATAAATAAATAAAAGAAAGAAAAGAAAAGAGCTGGGAGTAGTGGTGCATGCTTGTAATCCCAGTACTTGGGAGGAAGAGACAGGAGGATCACAAGTTCATGGCCAGTTTCTGCAACTTAGTGAGGACCTCCACAACTTAGTGAGACCCTGTTTCAAAATAAAGAATAAAAAATAGTGTTGGGGTTATAGATAGAATAGCCCTGGGTTCAATCCCTAATACCACAAAAATGAATAAAAAATAACAAAGATGAAAAGAGTTTAGATGTAGAACAAAGATAGAAATAATTATTGTGAAAAGGAGTATAGGAAATTCTTGTTGTGGTTGGAGAAATAACAGAAACTATATGGAATATATTTTCAATAATGAAGCACCGGATAATAGAAAGGGTGTAATTTGTTTTAGAGTATCTTGAACTGTGTACCCTTCTTGTCCTTGCCCATTATACCTCTTTTGTAAGGGAATAACATGTCTTCACTATCATCATTAAACAAAAAGTTTGAAAAAATATTAAATTTGTGATATAGCTTACTATATTGATTGTTTTATTAAGCTTGTTTCTCTGTATGAGCAAAGATAACAACTATTTCACATCCTAAAAATAAATCTTAAATTTAGATATTTTTGTAAAGCTTAACTTTCGTCAGTTTAATAAAACACATAAACATTCAACACAGTCATGGTGAATGACTTGGTTTAAAGAATTGTTGCCTGGCAGTATGCTTTTTGCTACAATTGCTTTTCACATGCTGAGAAAGTCGAATATATGAGTAAACACTCATCCTCCTTGCCTAATGATGATATGAAGAGAAATAGAAACATCTT
The DNA here is from genome assembly GCA_004027655.1 of Graphiurus murinus. NCBI lineage: Eukaryota > Metazoa > Chordata > Mammalia > Rodentia > Gliridae > Graphiurus > Graphiurus murinus. Next base: position 24,499 of record PVLC010004105.1, read on the forward strand.
GTTATATCAGAGCATCCTGAAGATATAAAATAGCTTCTGAAGATTGTTGATAGAAAGTAAAACACTTCTACCCTTTCCAAAAGTCATGCTGTTTCTTCTTTGAGGAATAAAATAGCATAAAATTGAATGGTACATATCCAACCCAAAACTGAGAAGCAAGTTGGCACTTTAGAAGATTATGTCATTTGTAGGTTATTTCTGTATCAGTTTCCTCTAGCTTTACTTTCAGTGTAGGTATGGCAATGAATTTGGATAATTTCTGCTACAAACATATGTAAATTTCTCATAGTCAAAATAGGTAAGAATAAAAGAAGAAACAAATGCAAAATAATTTGACTTATGGTCAAGACCATGAAGCTGTCTTCAATTGTATTAAATTTTATTTGAAGAGTGAACAAGACATGGTAACATTTACTAAAAAACATGAAGTTAATTTAAGCCCCCATTTAAGGATCCTGGTTGGTCTCAAACGGTTCAATTCATATGTATTATAGAAAAAAAAAAAAAAAAAAAAAGGAAATCTGGGCGTGGTGTAGCATGCTTGTAATCCCAGCACTCGGGAGGCTGAGACCTGAGGATCCTGGTTCAAGGCCAGCCTCAGCTACCTAGTGAGGCACTCCGCAACTTAGTGAGACTCGGTTTCAAAATAAAGAATAAAAAATAGGGCTGGGGGTATAGCTCGGAGGTAGAATGCCCCTGAGTTCAATCCCCAGTACCACAAAAAAAAAAAAAAGGAAAATAATAAAACAATCAATAGTGCCTGTGTGATTAACAAAATATTTTCAGAAAGAGAAAAATTTAATCACATTAAAGTAAGAAAATATACCTATACATTTTATATTAAATATAACATATTGTATAGACTAAGTATATAACCAATAAAATATTCACAGAATCAGCTACTAAATTCTAAGGCTATAGCAATATGATAATCTTAGTTTTTAAAATAAATAGATGAAAATAAAGTTAAATACTTACTATAATAATATCATTTTACACATATTTCCTGAAAATAAGATATGCTTCATTATTATTTGATTGAAATATTTATGTGAATATGTATATATGTATATATCTTGACATGTAGGATTTTAATTCAATAACTTATTTAAATAAATAGTTATGATAGTATTAAAATATCTTCAAAAATAGTTATGCATGCCAGAATCATAGGATTATTTTATTTTGTAAATAAATCATATTTGATTGTGTATATATGCAGCATTTTCTTTGTCCTTTCATGCACCGATTGATGGATTTTTTTTGGTTTCAGATTTAGGATATTGTGGATAGTACTGCAATGAACAGAAAATTGCAGTTATCGTGTTGATAGATTAATTTAATTTCCTTTGGATATGTATCCCCAAAGAGGGAGGCTGAATCATATACTAGATCTATATTAGTTTTTTGAAGAACTTCAGTACTATTTTCCAGAGTGGTTGCGTTAAGTTATGTACCTGCCAACGCTTTTATAACAGCTCCCATTTCTCCATATTCTTGCTGTCACTTATGTTTACTGTCTTTGGTAGTAGTCACTCTGACTGTGGTGAGATGTGACTCATCAGTTACGATGTGACTTTGACTTGCATTTCCCTAATGGCTAAAGTTGGTGAGCTCTTTTTCACATGCTTGTTAACCATTTTTGCATTATTTTTTGAGAAATGTCTATTCAGATTATTTGCCTACATTTAAATCAGATTATTTGTTTTTTTAGTTGTTCAATGTCCTTTGAATGCTATCATTTTATTAAATGTTACATCAGTGTCATTTAGTATATGTCGTGTTCATGGAACTCAACATAGTTTTCAAATTTCTTCTTGACATTCTCTTTTCCCCAGGTCCTTGAACTTCTTACCAGCTCACCTATTGCTTCTCACTTAGACTTACTTTCTTGTCCTTGCATATGAATAGGATGCATACCATTTTTAATTTTTCATATTTTGAATATTAAATAGCTTTGCTATAATTTTGCCAAAAGATTCTTTGGCCTCTTATTTCAGGATTAACTAGACTATCTGATTTCTAAAACAGCTGTTTTATGTTGTCTCTTTTTAAACTTTTACCCACAGCACCTAACTCTAAACTAATGATGATTTAATTTTTTTACATATTTTCTTGAAAGATTTATCTTTGAACTTTGCAATTTAAATAAATGCTATCTTGTTGCTGACATTTGGTATATTAGCTGTTATTTTTTTTTTCAAAAACATAAGCGTTTTAAACACTATTGCTAATCTAATATTTGAAAATAATTGAATAATATGCATACTTCAGGGCAATAATAAACTACATTTTCCTAAATAATATTTGAACAAAACAACAGATTTAAGTTCATCACTGCTATTAAAAAAGAATTAATGTGAGTTTACACCCTTGAACCTCTCTATTTTTTAATTAGCTGATATTAGTATTAATGTATTTTGTGATTTTTTTCTAAACCAGTATTGTAATCAAATTAATTTATGTATCTTTTGTGTAATCAGGCAGGATGTTAGTTTAGGACAGTTTTTGTTCTATTTTTAGTCTGTAGTTGTGTATACCATGAATAAATTTCTTCTATAATAGTCATGCAAGAATATTCATATCATCATTAGCCATAGTTATAAGTAATAAAATAAAATGAAAATCCTTGCAACATCCTCCTAGGCCTCTTGCTTTGACATACTTGTTTTTTTGGAGGAATCTCCCAGGACCCAGCAACCATGTGTTGATAAGCTCAAACTAAATGCAGAGGTCAGATATATGTGCTCTGGTAAGCATCCCAACTGAAGTCCCAGGCAAGATTCAGCCCTGACAATCATGTGAGTTAATAATCTTGGCCAATCCCAGCAGAGCTCTATAGTCCGGTGGCCATCTGCCTGGAAGATTGTGAGAAATCTCAGATGGGAACAGGTCAACCAAGTCCATTCCATCTGAAGAACTGTGAAGAATAACACAGTGGTGCTTTGTTTTATGCCACTTAAGATTTAAAATCAAACAATGTTGCAAATAACCTTTTTCAACTCACAATTCCAGACATTGCAGCTTCTCACCTCTCTTATTTTATTACCATTAATACTCCTTAAACATCTAAAATCCAAATTTTCCTTTCCCTCCAGGTAGAAAATCAAATAGGAATCAAACTATATTTTAGAATGATAAAGCAAGTTTATTCTCTGTGGAAGAGGAATAAAGAAATAACATATTTAATAATGCACTTATTATTTTCCATTGCATAGAAAAGAGATAAGCAGAATTTTAATAATAAAAATAAGAATTAAACACAGTAGTTTTAAATTTTTATGCAAAAATATATTTATAGAAGGTATTAAGATTTTACTCAAGGGATTACCTCCCTTTGTTTCTCATTACTAGCCCATTTTTTTTTTTAAATTTAGATATATCATGAATATAGCTAGAATATATGGTTCACATTTTATACATGATAATAACCTTATATTATATTTAAATGCAAATGGCATATTACTAGTTTGAAAAACTGAGTTGCAATATTTGCTCCTACAATATTCACTTATGAAGTCTTATCCCAAAACCAGAAAGGATGAGGACATACAGTGTTCACCCATGAAAGAGAAAGTTTTCTTTTTTTTTTCTTTAATTTCTTTCTATTCTATCTGGTTTATGTTGGATTTTATTTATTTATTTATTTATTTATTTAGTAAAAGAAGGACAGATTCAAATTGATTAAGATGATTTTTTTTTAAGTTTGTGGTACTAGGGATTGAATACAGGGGCGTTCTATCTCTTAGTGCCACCCCCAGCCCTATTCTTTTTATTTTCTCCTTCCTTCCTTCCTTCCTTCCTTCCTTCCTTCCTTCCTTCCTTCCTTCCTTCCTTCCTTCCTTCCTTCCTTCCTTCCTTCTTTCCTTCTTTCTTTCCTCCTTCCTTCCTTCCTTCCTTCCTTCCTTCCTTCCTTCCTTCCTTCCTTCCTTCCTTCTTTCTTTCTTTCTTTCTTTCTTTCTTTCTTTCTTTCTTTCTTTCTTTCTTTCGTTCTTCATGATCTCTCTGGGTTGCTGAGAGTCTCACCATATTGCTGAGGCTGTCTTTAAACCAGTAATCCTCTTGTCTCAGCCTCCCAAGTACTGGGATTGTAGGTGTCGACAACCACATCTGGGTTACTGTGATGTTTTGATATTTTGGGTCTTCCGATAGGTCAATGAAAACTTGTTTAGTGTAAAAGGACACCATCTACACTGGAGTGTTTTAAGGTTTCAAAACAAAACTGCTCCAAAGAAAATTAAACAAGTAAAGCACAATGTGTTCAAAGATATTTCAGAAAATGAGTGAGGCCAGAATCCAGTTTGAATTAATCCCAGTTGAAACAAAGAGCAGGAGAGATTATAAATGCTAGTTAGAATAAGAGCTATAACAGGACATTCATGTGTACTAATTGGCCATACCCAACAGCAAAGAGAACTTTCTTGTATCTTTATGCCAGGATGTACCTTTCCAACTTGGAGAAAGACAACTAAAAATGTAAAGCTCCTATTCTCTCACAAAAATCAGAAGATAGGTATTCTATCTTTCTTGATAGTTTGTCAAAGGAATAACTAGATAAGCACTCTGTTACTGAGATATATCCCCGTCATTTTTATTTTTTTTATTCTGAGGCAGGATCTTGCTAGTTTGCTCAGGCTGGCTTCAAAATCATGATGCTCCTGGATCAGCCTCCTAAATAGCTAGAATTACAGGACTGTGCCACCACATTCAGATCCAGTACAAATATTTATGTAATTATACTGAGATAAAGAATATAGATGGGAAAAATGACAATCGTGAATAAAACAATTTTTATTGTTTCATTGAAAGACACTTGATGTAACTTGAATATAAATTATCATGTAAAACAAACGCAGATAATAATCTTCTGTGTATTTTGAACAGGACAGTAATACAGATGGGGTCATAAGAAAGTACATTTATTATCCTTTTATTTCATTCAAGCCAGCACATTTTGAAAATTCTCTTTGATTAGTTTTGGCTTTAATTAAATTGCTTTGCATAGCTTTTCTACAGAGAGAGGGACATAAAATTGAATGTATTAGTACATAATTTTGAAAAATGCCTTTAAGATATTCAAGGTAAAACAGAAAGTAACATAAATAAGCAGCATAATGATTAACTGTAAAAGAAAATAGTTATAGCCATTGATACTGAAGTAGATTAATAAGAATGAATTAATTTAACTAATTGTAATGTGAAGAAACTAATATATTTTTGCTCTAGGCTTATTTGTTTCTTTGTTTGTGTTCATTCAAAATGATATCTTGAACTTTTTTCTATTACTTATCTCATGTCATTATCCCATATAAAGCTTATTCATGACCAGTTTGCATGGATATGATATCAACACCACAGTTAGAATAAAAAAATTAAGAGATATTCTCCATCCAAATTCCTATAATAACAGTTTCTAAACATTGAGAGAAAACAACAAAAATCATGTTCCAGAATATTCCAATGTTCCATTACAAGTTTCATTTATCTTTCCAAAGTTCTCCTCCCCAGTATTTTGTAGTTTTATTTTAACTTCATTATTATAAAGCGCTCCGTATTTGTTTTTAAAGAATGCATACTCTTCTTGGGTTTGATTATAATTTCTAATTTCTGTGTGCTTTAAATTGGAATACTGCTTTATAATTTTACTCTCAAATTTTTACTTAGTTGGGAGATAAACACGATCTTTTAGATAAAATGTATAATTATACCAGTTATCTACTACCAAACATTACCTTTCTCCAAATTATAATGGCTTAAAGTTTCAAAAATGAATTATTTTTTCAATAATTTGTTTAAGCTAGCTCCTGATTTCCATTCGCTAGTTCAAATAGTTGGATTCAATTGAAAAGTTGATTCAATTAGAAAATAGAAGGTGGTCTCGCTCACATGTTTGTGGTCCTTTGGGTGTTCCTTTCCTTCAGTGCCTAGACTGGCTTTCTTTTTATGGCAATCATATTTGCACTCCAAAAGAGCAAATATTTTAAAAAGTTTAGTCCCTAAAATTCAAATAACGGTTCTGTCTTCCTTGATTCCTTGTTAAAGGAATAGCTAAGCAAGAACTCTTGCTGAGATATATCCTAGCCATTTTTAAATATTTCTTTTGAGATAAGATCTTGCTAAGTTGCACAGGATCTTGCTAAGTTGCTCAACTTCTGACACTTTCTCTCAGGCAAATCTAAATATAAATTCTACCAAAGTTCACCAAATATGGAAAGAGATTCCATCTTTTAATGGACTAACCTGTCAAGCCACATTTTAAAGAGGTATGTGTTAATGGACAAAGCAAAGTAGATGACTTTTGCAAAAAATTTATCATGAGAGACCCTTTATGTAAAACCCACTAAATCACTCAAAATTTTCAAATAAATTGAATAATTATCTCTAGAATTTTAATTATATACTTTTCATTTCATTGAGATTTTTCTTTAAAAAATCTCCTGGTGTAATGTTAAAAAATCCTTTTTTTTTTTTTTTTTTTTTCATCTTTCCCTTATTTGGTGCATTGTGATTACACATCTTTGTTAGGTACAAGCTAGTATAGGTAAAGACATCCATGCCCACATTTCTTTTATTTTAAATTTTTATATTTTTTTATTTGTTTTTGTTACAAGGGATTGAATTTAGAGGCACTCTACCTCTGAGCTACTCCCCTAGCCCTTTTTTTTTTTTTTTTTTTTTTTGCTTTGAAACAGGGTTTCACTAGGTTGTAAAAGTCTCACTACATACTGAGACTATCTTTGAATCTGTGATCCTCCTATCTCAACCTCCCAAGTGCTGGGATTATAAGTATGTGCCACCATGCCTTGCTCATTGAGGAATTTAAATAGACAAAACTATATTTTGTGACACTCAGCTTTCTGTTACTGTAACAAATGCCTAAGATAATCAATATATAGGCATAGAATGCTTATTTTGATTAGTAGTTTAATTGGTCCTATTCTTATTATAAATCATGGTGGAGAAAATGGGATGGAGCAAACTGCTCATTGTCTGGTTAAGAGGTGCAAGAAAGAAAAGAGACACACCTCCTCCTCATCTCCTTCAAGTATATGTCTCCCATGTTATAAACCTTCCACTGGAATCATCATCCTAAAGTTTTTAGCATCTTGCAATATACCAAGCAGTGGACCAAGTTTTTAAAACATGGATATGAAGGAGACAGTCTATACTAAAACTTTAAAAAATATTATTTATTATTTAACCTAAGAAATTCTTGGAATAATGAGCATTTGCTTGCCTTAGGTCACTTACACTAACATTATTGTATGTATGGGTTGGAGTGATATTTTTCATTGTCAAGATATTTCATAATATTTGGACTGGTGAATATTATTTCATCATTCTTTCCTTATCTTTCAAGAGAAACATTCAAATGTCAATTGCCTTAGTTCAATCTTGCTCCTAAAACAGAGTGCAACAAACTGAATACTTGATAAAAAGGAAGTAGAAATTTACTGCCTCACAGTAGTTATGGAGATTGAAAAATTAAAGTTAAGACATTAGCAAATGGTGAGGGTCTCTTGCTTCAAAATCACATGGCATAAGTCATCAAATGGTGAAAAGGCAAAGAGAGAGCCCCTTCCCAATGTTCTCTTCATGAGTAGATCAATACATTCATGAGAGAAGAGTCTTCGCGATTTAAATATTTCTATTCACTTTATATTTCAATACTGTAAGATTAAGATTAATATTCTAACAAATTTATAGTAATCTATTATGGCATGTACCACATATTATTTATTCCTTCATTTTTTGATGGACACCAGGGTTGGGTCCAAACTTGGCTATTGTGAATTGTGCTGCTATAAACATGTATATCCAAATCACTGTAGTATTCTGACATTAATTATTATGGGAAGATACCAAGGAGTGTATATCTGGTTTTTTTTATTTCTAGTTTTTTGGGGAACCTCCAAAGTGATCTACATAATGGTTGTACTAATTTATAATTCCACCAACAGTGTATAAGTTACTATTTCCCCACCTCCATATCAGCATTTGTTATTGTCTGTGTTCTTGATGATTGCCATTCCACCTGGAATTACATGGAATTTCAGTGTATATCTGAATTTCTCTGATTGGAGTTAGGTGAAATCTCAAGGTAGTTTTGATTTGCATCTCTCTGATTGCTAATGATGTAGAACATTTCCTCATACATTTATTAGCCCTTTGTATTTCTTCTTTGGTGAGGTGTCTATTTAGATCCTTTGCCCATTTTTTGAGTTGTTTTCTTAGCTGTGATTTTCTTGAGCTCTCTGTATATCCTAGATATTAGACCTCTTCTGATAGTAGCTGGCAAAAATTTTCTCCCACTCTGTGGGCTCTCTGTTGAGGTTCTTCATAGTTTGCTTTGTTTCACAGAAGCTCTTAAAATAGCATGGTATTGGCACAAAAAACAGACACATAAATCAATGGAGCAGAATAGAAGATTCAGAAACAGACCCATGTGCTTAGAGTCAATTGAAAGATAGCTTCTTTAACAAATGGTGTTGGCAAAACTGGTTAACCATATGCAAGAAAATAGAAATAAATCCCACTTTCTCACCCTGCACAAGAGTCAACTTCCAGATCAAAGACCTGGAAGTCAGGCCAGAGAATTTGCAGCTAATTGAAGAAGGTATAGGCTCAACACATAGGCACAGGTAAAAACTTTCTCAACAAGACCCCAAAAGCACAAACAACTCAAAGTAAGATCAATACATGGGATTGTATTATTTAGTTTTGAATTATGTCATTTGCAGGAAAATGAATGGAAAGGGAGAATATTATGCTAAGTGAGATTAGTCAGTTTAAGAAAGTCAAAGTGTTATGATTTCTCTAGGAGCTACCGTGAAAATAGAAATCATAAGTTACTTTAAGTAATGCAGAGAGATACCAATAGAGTAGTAAAGATAAGGGTTTAGAGGATGGAGTTAGGAAGGGTAAAAGAAAGGACTGAAAGAGGAAATAGTTCAAATACACTATTTTGATATGTGAAGGTATTAGTAACAATCTTACTAACTTCTGTTGGGAGAAAAAAAGAAAGAAGCAGGGTGAATGTGAAAGGAAATAAACAATGTGTGTTTTTATCACATCGAACCTCACTGTGAAGTATAATTGCAATGCACTAATAAAATAGTTTCTTAAAAGATTCTAACATATGAATTTTTGAGTGAAGTATTCAAACCACAGCAAAATCAATACATTTCAAATGCATTAGCTCTTGCAAATTAGCATGCATAATGTTTATTGGGAAATTTAAAAGACAAACTGTTGCACTCTCATTTTTTGTTGTTTCTTTGGTTTTGTTTTTTATGTTCATCCAGGATATTCATGGAGGGATACTGAAAATTAGCGTTTGTAGTAAATTCTGTTTATCACTTTGAAGACCTGTGGTATAGAAAGTGCAAATCAGAGAAGAGCAATGTTATGCTCTAAAAAGTCAAAAGATAGAAAAGGTTGGCAAGAATGTTGAGAAAAGACAACTCATGTAAACTATTGCTATAAATATAAATTAGTACATCTATTATGAAAATGTACATGTTTATTGTAATACTAGTCAAAATGACCAAGAAATGTGCCAGGAGCCAGCCCTCATGGCTGAGGGGTCGGGGGTCCTTTGATTGGTGTGTAATGAGACAAGGTTGAGAATGGCTCCTAAAAAGCACGGTTGCTGGTAATGGGAAGGCTTTTTAGTTTCTTTAATTTTTTGACTAGGATTTAACGGAGGATCTGTGGCATTAATAAAAAGGTTTATGTCATCTGGCCAGTTATCCTCCTCTGAATATTTAGCTGTAGCTTTCTCTAAAGTTTGTTGATTATTTGGAGAAAGTGATTTATCTTTGGAGTCAGAGTCCAAATTAGGCTGATTACTATTAGTAGAATTATATTAGGAAGCCTTGGTCTTTATTGGAGGGGTTTCTTTTGCTTCCTGCAGTTTGGAGACTAAACATACTGTTTCATGGATTGAAAAATCACTTCATACTTCATTATATGTATAATTTTCATGTATTAGTTTAAGCATAAATTTGATTATGTAAAATATTGTCAAAGCAAAAAAAGTTATTCTCTTGACAACTTAATTCAAATTTATTTATTTTTAGATAATAAAGTTTTATTTTATGTTTACGTGTTTATTGGTGCATTATAATTTCACATGATGATGTAGCTCATAGAGTTAGCGACACACATGCACACAAAAGTGTGTGTATATGTATTTTGGAACATGTGTGTATATGCATTTCTCAACTCCATAACAGAGAAACTGTACATCTAGATTAAAGAAAAATAAGGCCTCTAAAAAATAATTTTAAAGGCTCCTATTATTAAGACAAAAAGAAGAAATATTAAAGCAATATGTATCTATTGAAACAGGTTTGGAATTTATTTATATAATCAAAGGAATTAATCAATGAAGATTTTGTAGAATTTCTGAGATGAAACATTTATTTTTATGAAAACATACATAGAGAGTAGATGGCTTGATCCCATCAAAATACCTGCTTTTCAAAAATTTGAATACCTAGGTTTTAATCAGATAACATTGAAATACAGAGATATTTAGTTTCAAGAGATGAAACTGAATAGGAATGTTACCCATTGTAATAGTATTGATTTAGATGGTTCCCTTACCCTCACAGAAGCCAGCTACCATGTTGGAGGTGGGACTTGGATCCCAAGGAGGGGTGGAATTTGGCCTGGGGGATTATATGAGACCGGTGCTCCCCTTGATCTCTCTCTCTCTCTTTTATCAGGCCCCATGATGTGAGAGCACAGCCTTGTGCTGTCCCTCTCTCTGCCATGCCCTGAGTTCTGTAAACCCAGCCTGACATGTACAGAACCCCGAAATCTCCAGAACTGTGAGTAAATAACTTTTCCTCTCTCTAAATCCTTTTGGATTATAGCCGGGAGAATGCTTCCGAAACACCCATCAGCAAATTAATGACAATTATTTTTTTTTCCAGAGTCTTATTTATTCAGCCAAAATGCATCTATACTATGAAAGTAGAATCATTATCACTGGATAAGCAAAACAAAATAGGGTAAATGTCATACTGAATGAACAAAAAACACCATATTTATCAATTAATGCCTGTATGTTGGCATTTATATTTTTAATTTTAATGAAAGATTTGATTTTTGCTGTCTAAGCAAATGGAATTTATATAAAAATATTTTTCAAGTAGGAGAGCATCACAGTATTAAGGTTCCTATTTAAAATCAAAAGGGATTTTTCAGGAGGTTTCTTCAATTTGTTACTAACTGAGCACTAGATTAATTAGAACTACTGAGAGCTTATAGATGACACAGAGCATAAAATCATCAATATTCTAAACTGTATGTCATAATACTTGCCTCAAGTGAAGAGATATCCTTGGCATTTTAAATTTATTTTTAGCTTATATAGTCAATTAAATATATTTGTCTATTTTTTTATTATATGTTTTAAAAAGTTATAGGTTACTACCAATGTGAAATTTGCTTTTTCATTTTGTTTTATTAGTTTTTATTTTTTTCTTGGTCCTGGAGGTTGAACCCAGGAGCATTCTATCTCCAAAGCACACTCCCCAGACTTTATTTATTTATTTATTTGTTTGTTTGTTTTGAAACGGTGTCTCGATAGGTTGCTGAGTCTTGCTAAGTTGCTAAGACTGGCCTCAAGCCTGTGATCCTCTTCCCTCTCAGCCTCCCAAGTACTGAGATTAGAAACATGAGCCTCCACATCCAGGTTATAATTTTGTTTTAATAAATAACATAATTCAAATAATTTACATAGAAATGCAGAAACTAATATGATATTCTCCTCTTGTTCTAACAGAAAAAATTAAACTTAACAAACAACCCACTAAAAACAGATGAAACATTAAACAGACAGAGCATGCATAGAATTGTTTGCCTTTTGCATGTTCATTGTTGTTATACCTAATAATATTCATAGAGTAATTAGATTTAATAAAGTATTAAATAGAAAATGTATATGTTAAGAATGCAAGTTGAAGTCATTATAAATTATATATACATAGATAGATATAGATTTACATTTATAATTAAGCACATATAAATGAATTACCTAAACAAATATTACTTCCAATGAGATATTTTAACAGTTTTATTTTAAAAGTTAGAGGTAAGCCGGGCGTGGTGGCGCACGCTTGTAATCCCAGCATTAGGGAGGCTGAGACCGGAGGATCCGGGTTCGCGGCCAGCCTCAGCTATCTAGTGAGGCACTCCGCAACTCAGTGAGACCCGGTTTCAAAATAAAGTAAAAAATAGGGCTGGGGGTATAGCTCGGAGGTAGAATGCCCCTGAGTTCAATCCCCAGTACCGAAAAAAAAAAAAAAAAAAAAAAGTTAGAGGTATATCTGAGAAAACTAATTTCATTTTAATATAAGAAAATTATTTAAAATTTGCCAAGTTGTAAGTTATAGAAGAAAAACCTAAAAACATAAAACAAGAAAAATATTTTTTTAGAAAATGTAATGCAAATATTTCCTAAAGTATTCTATACTTAGATAAGTTGTCACTGAACACTTTACATAGCAGTTTTTTCTAGACATAGGTTAAAAAAAATAAATAAAAAAGAAAGACTTCAAATGTTATTCAAAATGCTGTTTAGTATAAGATAAACTGCTAAGTGTCTTTACTTCCAAATATGGTTTCCTAAAATTTTCACCTTTCTTTGGCCATAGTCTCCAGAGACTTTGAATTACTTTATTTGGACTTTCATTTATAGTTCTTAAGTTGACAAAATAATCTTCAAATATGTAAATCGGAATCATCAGAGCAAGTTACTAGAATTAAAGTTTCCAAAATACTTCCTAATCCTGCTCTTCAGGAAAGATGGACATTATATATATTTACCTTGTGTGACATAATGTTTTGATACCTATGCACCTTGAAATGTGAATCACAGCTAAGCTGACATACCTACCACCTCACATTGTTACCCATTTTCATTTTGTGGCATTAACACTGGAATCCTATTTTCTTAGATAATTTAGAGTATACAGTAAATCATTATTAACTATAGTCATCATAGGCCTTCTAGGTGTCTAGGATTCATTTATCTTTTTTTTTTTCTTTTTCTTTTTTCTGGTACTGGGTATCGAACCCAGGGGCATTCTACCTCCAAGCTACATCCCCAGTCCTATTTTTTATTCTTTATGTTGAAACAGGGCCTGCACTAAGTTGCAGAGGGCCTCACTAAGTAGCTGTGGCTGGCCATGAACCCGGATCCTCCAGTCTCAGCCTCCCAAGTACTGAATTACTAAAATTAAAGTTTAATGAAGCCACCACTCCCGGCTTCATTTATCTTTTAAACAAAAATATATACTCTTTGTCCATCTTCTCCCATTTTCCTCCAACCAGCATCTCAAACCACGATTGTTACTTCTTCATTTGTTTGTTTTTAGATTCCATGTGTAACTGTCATTATGAAGTATTTGTTTTTCTGTGTCTGGTTTATTTCACTTGACATAACATATACCAAGTTCATCAAAGGGACCAATCTACTGACACATTTTTACGAAAGTGACTGATCATTTGAAGAGTCTTAGTTTTTAATTTAAGTCTCATGTTTCCAAACTTTCCCTCAAGATTCTGACTCACAGTGTCTGCTTGAAATGTAGATATTTAATTAGCCAGCTGGGTTATTCTCATAAGAGTATATTATCAAATACTCACTGTAGAAGGCAGCTGGTTTTCTTAGAAAAGTATTTTATTTAGTCCAATGTTTTAAGGACATTGTAAAATTTCTTGACTTTGCATGACATTTTAAAACTTTTTTTTTTTCACTAGGAATTAAACCCAGGGGGATTCTACCTCTGAGATACGCCTTCCCTGCTTCTTGTTTTGTTTTTTGTTTGTTTGTTTGTTTGAAACAGGCTCTCACTAAATTGTTGAGGTTCATTCTAAGTTGTTGAGATGGGCCTTGAGCCTGCAATCATCCTGTCTCAGCTTCTCAGGTATTAGGATTACAGGTATGTACCACAATGCTGGGCAAACATATTAAATATTGATAAATGTGGCCTGAATTAAATTGTCTTTAAAATGTACAAAAATAAATGCAATTTTAGAATTACATATTACATTTTCACACAGCTATTGATTCAATTTAATACTGTAGTATCTAGCTAGACTTAACCGTTAAGCTTTAAACCATGAAAGAACATTGATCAGAAAATACCATACATGTCTGGAAAATAAAAGATAGTTAAGAAGTGGAAGAATAAATGGTAATGTCAAATTGATTTTTATATTACATAGATATTAATGTTGATTTCCCTCTCCTTTTATTCCTGGTAAAAGTCTCTTAAGGTATGAAATATTTTATCTTCCCAATACAAGTTTGAATTTGGGGACTTTTTTATTAAGGAATACTTTTGTGAAAGAAGCATCTAAAGTTTAGGACCATCACCTGCTATGTTCCTAGCTGAGGAAACAATCCTCAAAGGCCATTTGGAAAAGAATAGATAAGCACAATCAGTATGTCTCGACTTACTAAGGCTAAGTTATCCTAAATAAACAGTATATAATTAAGTAAAAAATTTAAAATAATTACTTGATTACTAAGATGAATAGAAGAAATAGCATCAAGAAAATTATTGGAGATCCATGTGCAAAAGAATGAAGTTGGACTCCTAACTTATACCATATTTGAATGTGTCAAGGACATAAGTATAAGAGCTAAAGTTCTAAGACTCATAAAAATAAAGGCATACATCTTCATAATTATAGATTAGACAGTGGTGTCTTACGTAGTTACCAAAGCACAAATAATAGAAAAAATTGATTTTAAGCAAAATTGAATTTTTTGTGCACAAACATATCTCAATAAAGTGAAAATACAATCCACAGAATGAGATAGAATATTTAAAATTCATGTATATGATAAACAGCATGTATCCAGGCTAATTAATAGAAACAAAATGTAATAATAATATGGCAGCTCAATTAAAAATGGGTATTTCTTAAGAGAAGATATACAAATGAATGATGAGCACAAGAAAATATGCTCATTATCATTAATCTACATGAAATAGTAAATCAAAACCATAATCAGATTATCCTGCATACCCATTAAAATGAAAAAAAAAATACAGAAAGTAATAAGAACTAAAAAATGTGAATAAATTGGGGCTATCAATGACTGTACATGAGAATTAAAAATGGCAACTTGGAAAACAGTTTGGAATTCCCTTAAGACTTTAAAAATATACTCACCATATGAATAAGTGATTGCATTTTCAGTATGTAAAAATATTCACACTCATGTTCATAACTTATTCATAATAGGCAAAAAGGTGGAAGCAATTCAAGTGTCTATGAACTTGTAAGTAAGTAATAAGCAAGGAAGCTAATAGAAAAGATGATTAAACGAAAAGTTATCTGAGAGAAAAAGAGACAGTTGCAAAATGTTTTAGATGTTTCATTTATTGTTAAGAACAGAAATTTTGATTTACCGTTCCATAAATCTGTACAGTATTTTAATTTTGATTAAGTACCTAGAAGGAGTGGAAAGATACTAACTCTAAAACCTCAGACATCCTAGGAAGGTTATACAATATAAGGATTAATTTGATATATAATGTGAAACAAGAAACTTGGATCGTGACTATGAACGATGTTGCTTTGAGCCATTGCTTTCAACATTTTCATTTAAAAATCTTTGCCCTATTAACCTTGAGGAGAGGATTAAATTAAATGGATATTCTTAATAATTACACATTTTAACTAAAACTTTAATTAGATAGGCTCTAATAGTTCACAACCAATGGATCTGGAAATAGTCCTCAAATATTACGCTTGGCTTTTTTCAATATAATGTTTTGGATAAGGGTTTATGCAATTTTTTTCCTCCCAAAGCATCAAAGTAGATATTTTTCTTTGTATACATAAAATATAAAGTCTTCATTAAATTAATAAAAGTTGAAATAGTTCACTAAGAAAGCAAACCATGAAGGCAAGATAGCACATTAAAACGTTTGAGCTGTTTAGATAAAAGAAATCAATGTATTCATTTATTTATTTAGTAATTCAGAAACCTACTGACTTACTAGAATAGGTAGCAAGATATGAGCAATTTGAGTTTTTTTTTTAAGTCAAAACTGCTGCATTGATGAATTTTGAAAGGGCTTGCACTATTTGCATTACAATATTAGTAAGGTTAATACTATATTATATATATATATGTATATATGTATGTGTGTATAGAGTGATAAATATAAATATAGAAATAAAATTGAGTCATATATTGAGAAACAATAAAAGCCTAGTGAATTGATTAGGATTTTCATATTATTTTACACTTAAACAGAAGTATGTCTTCTTGATTTCTCATGTCAGATATGCATAAAATTCAAGTTAGAATCTTAAAAATAAGCACGTATGGCCGGATGTGTTGACAAAAACCTGCAATTCTAGTACTTGAGAGGCTGAGACATAAGGATTACAGATTCAAAATCAGCCTCAGCAAATTAGCAATGATCTCAACAACTTAGCTAAAAGTTGTTTACAAATAAAAAATAAAATAGGGCTGGAGGTATAGCTCCAAGGTATGATGCCCCTGGGTTCAATTCCTAGTACCACACACATACACAAAAAAGTTCATGTATGGTTGGGAAACATTAAATTTTTTAAGAGATTAAAGGTATTTTATAGCAACACAGGAGTTACTTATGGTATACAGTACTTGACAGGTTGAACAGGAGAATGGCAGGTTCAAGACCAGCCTCAGCTAATTTAGCAATACTGTCAGCAACTTAGGGAGACTCTGTTTCAAAACAAAAACTAAAAGGGATGCAGGTGTAGTTCTGCTGTAGAACACCCTATGTTCAATCCAAAAATACAAAAATCAAAACAAAACAAATAAACAAGCGAACAAACAAAAGGCATTTTTTTTTCCTCATTCATGCTAAAGCTGCATAGGTAATATATTAATTTAATTAGGGGCATTCAAAATTTCAAAAAATATATTAATATTCCTTATACATAAGAGACAAAATATGGTCAATTGTTAAAAGATCGTAGAAAAATATTTTTCAGAAATATTAATTTTATTATTTTTTATAAATTAAAAATAAATTTATTAATTTATTAATTGAAAATCAGCCAAGTGTGGTCCTTGGGAGAATGAGATAGGAGGATCCAGGTTCCAGGACAGCCTCAGAAACTTAACCTGAGTGAGACCCTGTTTAAAAACAAAAAATAAAAAGGACCAGCAGTGTAGCTAAGAGATAGAACGCTCCTAAATTTCAACCCCAGTACCACACACATACACACATAAACACACACACACACACACAATTGAAATGTGATTTAAAATTACTGTTATATGGAAATTCTTAGCAATTTTACTTTTCTGTGAGAGAAATTAATAGCAATGTATTCATTTTGGTAATTTTATTTTTAGGAAATCCCAATGCATACAAAAATTGAATCATAGTATGACATGTTTTATTTTATACCATTAATAAAACCAGGAACTCTGGATTTGGTTGAGATTTTTATTTTTAAATTACATTTGGAAAACAAGCTAGTATTGGTGATCAAGTAACTCATATTAACTTTATTTTATTACTTCCAATAATTTAACAGATGCCTATAATGGAAGATACTTTTTCTTCCTCTCTTTCTTTCTTGGTGGTAGAAGTGCCAGAGGTGCCAGAACTGAACCCAGGGCCTTATATACACTAACTATGTGCTCTACCACAGAATTGCACATGCCATCCCACAATTTTTTTCAATATCATAGAGAAATAATTGATAAAAAAGATGACAATCATATAAAAAATTACATCAATGTTTTGAGTAGACACTGTTTATACTGAAAAATTTCAAATAAAATCTATATTATCAACATAGGATGTGATAAATCAGATGATAGATGATAATTTTTAATAATGAGTAAAAGAAGATAATTGGATGAAAATAAAGGTTACAGATTTTAGATACTAAATAGTAATACTCGTTACAAAATTACTATCTAGTACAATTTTAAAGTAATAAAAATATCAATATCTATAATTGAGGGTGAATAGAATCTCCTGGGAAAAAGATAAAGAAAAAATTATCCAAAAGTCACATGAAATTTGTATTGTTTTATGTTTTAATGTTTTTTAATCCACAGATATTTTCTGTTTTAGAAAATATAACAAATAGCCATTAGCAAAATATTAATGACAAAGAGGTATATAGAATAGTCATTGCTACCAAAATATAAAATTATTACAAATTTAGCTATGTAAAGCAAGGGGCATCAAAGGGATATCAAATTTATTTTTTCAACAACTTTCAGTGTATTCCAGTCAGTCTTCTAGACTTTTGATATTCAGTGGAAGGAAGGAAAGAAGGAAGAAGGAAGAAAATCTTTGTCTTTAGAAACAAATATTCTAAACGAAGATGCATAATATTTATAAATTTTTATATTATATTTTAATTGTTATGGTTTGGGGGCTTTTACAGTATTAAATGATTTGTGGGAATCATTTAATCTCTCTAAGTTAACTTCATCATTTAAAAATAAGAATAATACCCGTCGGGCGTGGTGGCGCACCCTTGTAATCCCAGCATTCGGGAGGCTGAGACCGGAGGATCCGGGTTCGTGGCCAGCCTCAGCTATTTAGTGAGGTACTCTGCAACTTTGTGAGACTCGGTTTCAAAAAATAAAGAATAAAAAATAGGGCTGGGGGGTATAGCTCGGATGAGGAATGCCCCTGAGTTCAATCCCCAGTTTCGCAAAAAATAAATAAATAAATAAATAAATAAACAAACAAACAAACAAATAAGAATAATAAAATGCTTGCAAATACAATCCAGAGATCTTTTATAAAATCAAGTCTAGATCTGAAACCAAACAGGAGAAAAAATATCAAAAATGCTGACGGAGATTCTCAGCAATCTATTGTCTTGATTACAAGGATACATTCTTTTCTAGATACCTATAAATACAGAACTGGTGAAAATAAATATGTCAGTATCACTCTCCTCCCTCTCTCAATCCTTTGGCCAGTGGTCCCTTAACTAAAGAAGACGTGAGGCAAAATGGCAAAGGTAGCTGATCTAGTAATCTGCAGAGGCCAGCCTCTTGGGTTCAGAAGGAGATGGCGACTTATGGAGAGCTGATCTGCAAGGAAGGGGGCAACTGTCACTTTATTAAATCTTAGGGTTGTGGTAAAGTCAAACATAGGAGACTTAATTATATCAAAGCCAATTTGATTTGTGTTTGATACATACAGTTTCTTTTTTTTTTTTTTTGGAGGTGGGGTTCTTGTTTATTTCATTATTTAACTTGAAGTTCTACCATTCTTATTCATTTGCTGGGATAATTCATGGGATTTTTTTATTGTAATAATTCGTGCATTGTAAGCATACATCTTTGTTAGGTACAAGTTGATAATGACATATATGCACACATTTCTCATTTAACCCCTTCTCCAATTCCCACCCTGCTCCCTCGCCCTCCCTCCTCAAGTTCAGTTTAGTGAGTGACCTTGATATAATTGTGTAAGTACATTAGGGTGCCCCCCCATCCCTTTCGGTTAAATCAACTTCTTTACTTATCGAGGGTCTCTCCTTTTCCATCTGGAGATCCTCTTATGCCCCATCTTCTCCCTAGCATCTGTATATTAGGGAAAACATATGCTTTTTCACTCATTGTGACTGGCTAATCTCACTTAACATAATGTTTTCCAGTTGCATCCATTTCCTACATGCAGTTTCTTAAACTTAGCATCTATTTAAATGGATAACAGTTCCAGGAAAGGTCTTCAGGAGACACATACAGGGCATGTTGAGGAATTAGCTACAGCCAACTAGTGTGGGATTCTACTAAATTTTCATTCCTAACTTGCTTCTATCAGGAAGAAAACAGTGCTGTTTTCCTCTTGTTTCATCTTCCTGTGATTCAGTGAAGGCTGACCCTGTTTTGATTGAGACGCAAATCCTGATTGGCTCCAGCAACATTGTCAAAAATTGGGCATAGGACTCTAGCTCTTGAAACAAAAGATGTAATGTGGCCTCTGGAAACAGTTTCTTGAATATTAAGGAAAAAAACAAAAATCCTCCTTTTGTCAATATGCTTATGAAAAATGCTGTTATGTATATCTTAATATTAAAAATAAGCAAAGTCATATTGCCCATTGACTATTCTAGGAATTCTTAGGCAATACTTTACATATGCATTTCCAAAAGACATAAAAACAGTGAAGGATATTGCAACATCAAAAATACATATATTTTTCTCATATAAATGACCTTAGTTTTCCTCAGATCGTCAAGTAGAAAACTCTAATGCCAAAATCTTTATGTTCACTAATGTGATCTTTACTTCTTTATGAGAATTGACAAGACATTGTCTGAGTCAGCATTATCACTGCTGTAATAAAAAAAAAATTGCCTATATGCCTTAATGAAAGGAAGATTTATTTGGTCATAGTTTCCGTGGAGATTTTTGGGTTCAGTCCATTTGAGGCGCAGGACCATAGATCTCAGAGCATGGTGCTCAGAAGCAGAAAGAGGGTGAGCACAAGGCTTTGCTCTCACATCATGGAGACCAGAAGCAGAGACAGTGAGCAGGGGGAGGAGAAAGGATACATAATCCCCAATCCTGCATCCCAGGATCCCCCCTAGCAACCAAGCTCCACTTCCAACATTGTTACTTTGCTTTAATGAGGGTGGGGGTGGGGCATTCTAAATTCAAATCATTACAGATATCTTAGTGGAAAGTCAACGATTGATCATCTAAATGTGACATTTTTTGCAGCAAAATTGTACATGAATTGCAGTTAAAATTATGTACTAAATATTATACTTTTCCCCATTGACTACTATATTTTATTAGATGGTTATAAAATCTGGTATGTCTGGTATAATTTCTCTAATTTCACCATGATCTTTATCTTTGTATTATAGACATATCTATCTGTAAGGTTATTATCAATAAAAACTCAATATTGACTAAAGAAAGTTATGCTGAAAATTCAACTTAGTATTTAATATTTTCCGTTAGTGCATTTAGTGCTAAGGTTTCTATAAATTCTTGGCAAATTAGGATTATTTTGAAAGTTAAAACTTCATTTACTTTCCAGGAATAATATTCAAATTATATTACTATTAAAACTTTTTTTGTGACCAATGGTTTGTACATTGAGCTTTGAATATGTGAATGATGAATCCTGGATGGAGGATTAGGTGAGAAATAAAAATGTGATTAGCCAAGCATTAGTGAGTGATCTAAAGACAAATGTGCTCAGTTACATTTAAAATATTTAAAAAAATTATTCCTGTGTGTTTTTCTTTTCACTTCTTTTTTTACTTAAAAGTTGAAGGAAACTAATCTTCTACTTGTGATGGTTAATTTTATATGTCAAATGGATTGAGCTAAGGAATGCCCAGATTACTGATAAAGGCTTATTTCTAGGAGTCTGTAAAGGTATATTTCAATATGTAGGCTGAGGAAAGCTTGTCGTCTCTAGATTGGGTATCAGCCATTCACTTAAGATCTGAATTAAACAAAAAGGTTGAGGGAAGGCAAATTTGCTCCGTCTTCTTGAGCTGGGATATCCATCCTCCCCAATACTCAGTGGAGCTCCTGGTATCAGTCTTCAGAGCTTAGACTGGGACTCAACATCGAGCCCCTAGGCTTTGCCTATTCCTTCAGACATGCACTAGAACTATACCATTGTTCTGCTTGGTCTGCAGGCTTTCAAATTTGGCCTGAAACTACACCATTGGTTTTCCCAGGCAGCTGGCTTGCAGAATGCACATCACAGAATATTTCACACTCTACAATCACAGTAGCTCTTTCTGTCAAAACAGATCTATATTAAATTACAAAATAATATATTGATACTAGCATTCAGTTATCTACCAATCAACATGCATGCTTTCACTCATCTATCTACTTATGCACCCATTCTGTCAGTTCTGTCTCTCTGGAACTCTCTGATTAATATACCAGACTATAAAGTAATTGCAATCAGGATTTAAAAATCCTATCTAAGTAACACATGTAGATATCTTTCTAGAGGTTTCTTTGGTTTTGCAAGTCATATTTTGAACTCATAGAGACTAGAATTGTATTGTTCCTGGGTCATAAGTAAAAGGAGTTGTAATAACTTTCAAAGAAAAAAGTTATTACAAAGTTGTAATAACTTTCAAAGCAAGTGACAGAAAGAGCATTTCTTTTCACAGAGGTTGAAGATAAGGTGGAAGTTACCTGACTGTGACACCTCCTACCCTTCCCATCATCAATTATCATCTGTTCATCATTGTCAAATATACATAGGTGTGAAGTAGAGATTTTGGAGAAATTGAGCAAGAAACTGATCAAAAAACAAGTCACTGAGACGATGAAAATTCCCTATGAGTATAAAGCAGAAGACCCCTGTCACTGCTATGCTTATATTCTGTGGAATAACTAGATAGGATTGCTCCAGGTAGCAACTAGTAAGTGTGGCTATCAATGTGGTGACTGCAAATATCTGATTTATGTATATGCACACACATATATCCAAAGCATGTATGTATTTTATATCAATGTTCCTCCATGTATGAATTTAAAATCCAATAAACCTGACATAAGTAATAAATATTACATTAAATTAATTTGATAGTTGAAATATAAAAAAGGTAGATTATTGTATGTCACATCAATTTACATGTATGTGCACATTTATATACATACCTATATATATATATATATATATACATATATATATGAGTGATATGATACCTTTACTGTTTATTTAGGATTTTTTAACAAAACTGTTAATATCAAATATTTAGTCCACTTACAAAATAAACACTTTATTTAAAGCCAGGCAAAGTGGCACATGGCTCAGTAACCCTCAGTATTTGGGAGGATGAAACAGGAGGATTGCAGGTTTGAATCCAACCTAAGCAGCTTAGTGAGACTTTTAGCAACATAATGTGACCCTGTTCAAAAAAAAAATGGTCTGAAGGTGGAGCCTAGAGGTAGAATATTCCTGGGTTCAATCCTCAACACACACACACATACACATACACACACACACACACACACACACTCACACACACTTTATTCAATTTATAAAATAAGAAGCTTAAACAAAAGTAGTTATTTGGGTATTAACTACTAAATGCATCTGTTTGTCTTATCTATGAATTTAAAATTTTTCTTCATGAAAAATACTGAAATCCATAGACAAATATTGCTCTTTCTTTCTGTAATCTTTTCTTTCATTTACTGTAGAGTAGCACCTGTCTTAATTATATTATGTGTTGTATCAATTCCATAAAAATACATAGTAGAATAGATTTGCATCTATTTCTGAGATTTCTGTATGAAATTGCTGATAATTATTTGTTCATAAGCAATTACTTAAAACCAACATTTTGTTACAATCTTTTTCAGAGAATACATTGAGGGTTAACTGCATGAATATGGAATTGTTTTTTACTATCAATATATCTGTACATACCATCATTCTGCAATGTTCAATATTTTAACTATGTGAAGTTCATAAAAATAGTTTTTCAAACTATTGCTATAATCTTGTATAATTTTTAAAATTATACACTTTTAATTCTTTTTAAATTTGCAATATATTTTCAATAATATCTGAAGGTTGTAAATGTTTTTAGGATAATGTTCAAGCTTCAAGAAATTTCTTGAACTCATGATGCAAAGTTAAATACAGAGTTTGATCTTTTCATTAGGAAAATGTACTTAGAACTCAATCTTTTGAGAATCAGTTTATTCATTCCAATTACACTCAAATTCCAATTAAGCGGAAATCATTTGCCATTTTTCAGTCTCTGGATATTTCACCTTATATTGTGCGATCCATACTATAATGTGATTAAAGTAATGGTGGTGACGGAAGAATGTAAAAGTCAATAAATAGATTTTTATAACATTTAAATTCCAGATGTAAGTGACATATGATGAGAAACATTATCTCATTGTAAAGGATGAACTTTTTTGTTTGTCTGTGATTGATTAAATCATTATTGGCTTCTAACATGTTCTAAATCTTAAGAATCATAGATCCAAATATTTTTAAAAGGGTCCTGGTTTGGGTTTTCATAAATCTTGATATTTTGCTAATACATGGATATTTTACAGATTTACCCTTCAGCATTACTAGTGACATTTAAAATAATGCTCAAGGTACTTATTATCTTTAACTTAAAATTAATATATTGATATTATTATTCATTCAAATTTTGAAACCAATGTTAATTAGCTATGACCTGTAATTCTAAAATCTAACATCTCTATGAGTTTGAAGCCAAAGTACATTTTGTGGGAAAAAAAAATGATGAAAAATTGAAGGAAATATTTTATTTTTTTTCATTTAGTGTGGGTATTCACATATTTCACTTAAGAAATTGTGAATTTTTATTTAAGGAATGTGTCATAGATTCTCAGCAAACGCTAGTTATTACAGAGCATATGCTTCCTTCCAAACTCCAAACATTCTGGAACCCCCCAAATTTTTTTTCTGTGAGGTTTAGACAAGGAACTGAGTAAATAAATTGCAATAATGTAGCAAATCAACTTTATATATTACATTACTTTAAAGCTTGCTTCTAAAACTTCCTAATTTTAGCAGTTTACAACAAGGTCCACCCCCTCCTTGCTTATCACTGTTGCATTTCAAAGCCTCTGCACTTATGCGCACCTTTCTGTCATACCATGCATCTGGAGTGCAGGTTGTTTGCAGCATATGTGTTCAGACTTAGATCCTTTTATTACCAGCGTGCTGAGAGAACTGGGTATATTATGTAGAAAATAAATACTGATTAAAATAAAAACTGTCTTCTAGCAATAATGCTCATTTTTATAACCCATGATCTACATCTGAGAACTAACTGCATAACCATATTACATGTATAAGAGAATAGAGAGTATTTTTAAAACATGGGTCTCTGATAGAATGAGCTCAGATTTTTGGTGGATAGCAAAAAGTCTCTTCCTCAGATTTTGTTTTTAAAATTATGCAGTCACCTATGTGTGTGTGTGTGTGTGTGTGTGTGTGTGTGTGTGTGTGTGTGTGTGGTGTGTGTCACTAGGGATTGAACCCAGAGGCATTCTACACCCCTAGCCCTAAATTGTGGAGTGCTTTTCTAAGTAGCTGAGGCTGGCCGCAAACCCAGATCCTCCTGTCTCATCCTCCCAAGTACTGGGATTACAAGCCTGGATTACCACACCCGGCTACAATCAGCTACTTAAAATATTCTATATCGCATTTACAACCGGAATAATGTTTCACAAACTATAGGAATATTTCTGTTGGTTTTTGTGGTAGTTGTTTAAAAAATGACAAAGTAACTTGCTTTTGTTTTAGCTAAAGAAGATTAAAAGTATAAATAGGATATCTCTATATATATTTGCATATACTTATAATATATTATCATGTTATAAATACTTATATGTGCCATACAAGAATATTTTGGCCAATGATGCATCCCACATATCACAGTGATCCCATAAGATTTTACTTTGGAAAACTTTGTTTCCAATGTGTAAAAATCAACCACCAAAGGCAAATGATGCAATGAGACCTGGAAACCAGATCCAAGGTTGCAGTATAATTTATTAGAGACTCACAGACAGTAGTGCTTGGTAGCAAGACAGGAGGATGGCTGGATCTCAAGGCAGGAAGAGACAATTTAGACAACAAGCTACACATAGGCAGTACATTACCAACTAGAATGTAAACTAAAATATTTAGTATAGATTAAGAACAGTAGGGCCATCAGTGACTGACATAGCTGTTTCATCTCACTCTCTTAACACTTTTGTTCATCCTACAGTGTTGGGATGTGTGCCAGGGTCATCTGGTGGGAAAAATGGTGAGTATGGACAAGATGGCTGTAGTCATGTCAAACTGACTCTCTTTTGTCTATGTCATCTAGTGGCATCATAGCCATTTAAGTTTGCGTAACTTCACTTTAGATATCCACACAATGTTTAACTCATTTAAGGACACAGTTCTCAGACATATCTCTGCCTTTAAGTGACACATGGCTGTTCAGAATTTATAATATTTGTCTATAAGAAGCATTAATTAAATCTATTGAGCTTTCTCTATTGAGCTAAAATCTATTCTCTTTCTCTTTACACCTCTTGTTTGTAAGCAGCAAGTGCAGATTTTACAAGACAAACCAGGAAAGTAGTATGCATATAAAGATTTAAAAACAGCATACAGATACAATGATAGCATGAAGACAAGACAAATATATGCTCTTGGAAGTTAATATAGTGAATGTAATGGAAAGAATAGTGGCTCCCCCCAAAAGATATACCCACTTTCTAATTCCTGGAACTTGTGAATGTCCCATTAATTGGAAAAAAAATGTTCAGGTGTAATTAATTTGAATATATGAAGATGGGCCAAAACTCCAATGGCATGTGTCCCTGTAAGAAACACAAAGAGAAGATATACAGAGAGGAAAAGGATATACAAGATAGAAACAGTGGGTGGGTGATACAGCTAAAATAATGAGGATCATAGGCATGTGCCACCCTGCCTGATAGGTATGCTTTTAATAGTTTATTATTAAACAACTCCATTTTTTGGTAATAAAGAGCATAATGATGTATTAGATGAGGGAAGCTCATCATCATCATTTAATATTTGTCTGTATTTCATAGAAAATTGGTAATAACACATATGATTCTACTAATGAGAAATTTACAATTAATACAGGCTATAATGGGGATATTTTGAATTATAGTAATAGAGATTTCATGAAATATACATTTTTCTTTTTTCTGACATCTAATATTTTTATATACTTCAATTTCCAGAATCAGCTTGGAGTTTCTATTTCCAGAAAGGTTTTGACTTGAAGATTAGAAATAATAGACTCAATCAATTCAATTTCTTTCTTTCTTTTTTTTTTTTTTTTTTTTTTTGCGGTACTGGGGATTGAACACAGGGGCATTCTACCTCTGAGCTACACCCCCAGCCCTATTTTTTATTCTTTATTTTGAAACCGGGTCTCACTAAGTTGCGGAGTGCCTCACTAGGTTGCTGAGGTTGGCCGCGAACCTGGATCCTCCGATCTCAGCCTCCCAAATGCTGGGATTACAAGCATGTGCCACCACTCCCAGCTCAATTCAATTTCTTAATGAAGCTCTATATGTTCATTGTAACTGAGACTTTTAGATTCGACCAATGAATAGGCTATGGTATAACCTTGTGATTATGCTGATATGAATTTCATTTGAAAACTCAACTTTCATAAATGGTTATCATCTTTAATACTTCTTGTGAATAGGATTAATCCTAATATAATATGGAGTCATTTTTCATATTAATATAAACAAGAATTAAATAATTTTAACTTTGTAAAATGACATTTTCTTTTTCTTTTCTTTTCTTTTTTGTGGTACTGGGGGTTAACCCAGGGCATTCTACCTCTAAGCTACACTCCCAGCCCTATCTTATTCTTTGTCTTGAAACAGAGTCTCACTAGATTGCTGAGACTGGCTGTGAATCTGTGATCATCCCATCTCAGCCTCCCAAGTACTGGGGTTACAAGAGTGTACCATTAACCCTCGCTTCTTTTTCATTTCTTACAGCATAGAAAGACCATAAGTAGAATATTCTTGAATTAAGATTTGATGTCCCAAAGCATCTTTAAATTCATATCTCTAATTTATGCTATGAAATGCACTTGTTTCATATTGTTTTTGTTTCTAGCCTATATGGATTGAGACCATTGAACTAGAATTAATTATATGTCTTAAAATGTAGAGTTGCTATGTGAACAAGCATTTTTACCCCGAGGTATATGCCTAAGGTAAATGAAAATTTATGTCCACAGATAAACTAACATGTATATTTTTCATCAAAATACCCTATATAATAGTTTAAAAATGGGCAAAATTAACCAGTATTTGTGGTACATGCCTGTAATCCCAATATTTTATAGGTTGAGACAGATGGACCACAGGTTTGAGGACAGCCTCCGCAAATTAGTGAGATCCTGTTTCAAAATAAAAAGGGCTGGGGTGTATCTTGGAGGTAGGATGGCCCTGGATTCAATCCCCACTACTAGAGAAAGGGGAATGAACAATGAACACACATGGTCCATCAACAAATGAATGGATAAATACAAAGGGATATTACTCACCAATAAAAGAAAACAAAGTACTGATTAATGGTATAACATGATCAACCTTATAAACATTAAACTAAATTTAAAAAGTCATATCAGAATGTCACATATTGTATAATCTAATTCCTATGAAATATCCAGAATGGAAAAATTAATAGAGAAAGTAGGTTAATGTCTGTCAAGGTTTAGTTAGATGTGTGAGCAACTACTAAGGGGTATGAAATTTCTTTATGGGATCAGTAAAATGTTCTGAAATTAGACAATGGTAATCAACGCAAATCTTTTTTTTTTTTTTTTTTTCTGTACTAGAGATTGAACCCAGGGGCATGATTCTACCTCTGAGCTATACTTTCAGTCCTATTTTTATTATTTATTTTTGAAACAGGGTCTCAAGAGCCTAACTAAGTATCTGAGGCTGGCCATGAACCTGGTTCCACCTGTCTTAGCCTCCCAAGTACGGGGATTACATGTGTGTGCCACCACACCCAGCATAAATCTTTCTTAATATACTAAAAGCCACTGGATTGTACACTTTAAAGAGATAAACTTTGTATTATGTGAGTACTATTTCAATAAAACTGTTATTTTTTAAAAATTAATTTTATGGGTAATGTTTGAAAGTTTTTTTTTTTTTTTTTAAGAAAGCTCATTTCTTTTCTTCCTCAAATATCAGTACATAAAAGGTCATATTGCATATAAAATGCTAAAAATTTAAAAATACCTGAAGAAAACATATTTAGTAAAGATAAATAGGTGTCTTGTTGCCAGGCATGGTGGCATGCTTGTAATCCCACTCCTTGGAAGGCTGAGATAGGAGGATCACAAGTTCAAGGATATCCTCAGAAAATAGTGAGACTCATCAACCTAGTTAGACCCTGTTTCCGTAAAATAGGACTGGGGGTGTAGCTCAAAAGTAGAATGCCTCTGGGTTCTCTACCCAGTACCATAAAAAAAAAAAAAAAAGTGACTTGTCTATGACAAGGATTATTTTTTGTGTAGGTTAAATTTGTATGCCGATATCTATGCCTGAATTTACCTTTTTATTCTTCTGATAACATTATTGTTTTCATCATCATAAATCCAATATGTTGACCACTGCTATTTAATGAAAGTTTACAACACTCTTCATATGATTACTCCATTTATTCCTGAGAATCTTTGTTCGAGGTAGTTTGTCTTATTGTATGAATATTTCAGATCACAAAATTATACTTCAAGTATATATTCACATTATATCATCCAGAAAGTAAGGAGCCAGTACTCAGTCCCAGATGAATTTGACACAAGATATTAGTTCTGAAAACTTCCTATAAATTGTCTACAGGGTAAATTAAATTACATGAAACATGGAAAGAATTCAAACACAGAGATCTGTGCATTGTGTGATTTTTTAAATACTTAATTTAAAAGTTTATCTTTTTATTTAATGTATTTTTATTCTCTAGAGGCATAATATTAGCTTTTTGCTAGGTAATCTTTTGATCATTCATTATTTAACATATTTTCAGAAATATTTTTCAGTAAAACATGATGTTCTTTTTACAAGTATTGGATTGCTTAAACAATATGTGTCTAATATTTTAACCAATTTAAAACTACCAGTCTTTTGAAAGCTAAAAATCATAGACAAGTGTCTCTGATTTACAGAAATAAATTATAGGTATTCTTTGTGGTCGTAATCAGCAGTTTGAGTGGCAGTGTTAAAAATCTAAGCTCTAATTCAGTGAAAACTTATTGCCAGCAGCAGATACCTAGGCAGAAAAAAAAAAAAATAGCAGTTAGAGATTGCTAAAAATATTTTCCAGTTGATTTCTCTAATTCATTTCAGTAGAACAAGAAACAGACTTAATATTGTTTTTGTCTTTTTTAATTTTAAAATTTATTTATTTATTTATTTTTTGCTGAACTGGGGACTGAACCCAGGGGCATTCTGGTTCTAAGCTAGATCCCCAGCCCTATTTTTTATTCTTCTTCTTATTTTTTTTTAGAAATACATTTTATAAAGAGTAGATTTTTAAAAAGTTCACGAAACATGTGATGTCCTCAAATATAACAAGGCAATTTTCCCTAAGTTCTCTTTGCATGTGAAATTATTAGATTTTTTTCAGTTTAATATTCAATAAGGGTTCTATCTAAAGTATGCAGTAGGTAGACATGGTTCTCAGAAATACCAGAGTTTAGTAATTTTCTATGCAATCAAAGAAATAAGGTGTTTTTTTTCTCCCAAACTTAGAAGGTTTTCCTGAAGTTTATTCACATTAAATTAGAAGGGATTTCCTAAATATATTCACATTACAGCAAGCTGGGCTCCCTTGAATGGCAGATCATGGCTCAGATTCAGAATGTAAAAGCAGACTTGATGTCTATGAGACTTCATGGCTCTAATGGTACCTGTATGTGACTTAACTACAACATAATTGCCTTTTCAATTTAAAAAAATCATTTCATTTAATAAAACATATTTTTATTATTATAATATGAGTATAACATGGCTGTAGGTAACTTTCTGATTGTTTCCATAATTTAATCTTCTAAAGCAGGGAAATATAAGATTGCTGAAACAAATTATATTGAATATTTTATTACTTTTTAGTAAAAATGGCTAAATTGTTCTAATGTCTATTAATTTATATGTTGTTCTTTAATGTGTGAGAACATTTCTTCTATACAATTTTGATATGTAATCGTATTAATGTTAGAAACATTGATAAGTGGCAAATGTCATTTAATACTTTCTTTCAAACTATTCATTTGAGTTCTACAGATGTAAAACCTTTGTTTACGTCAATTGGATGTGTGTGTGTGTGTGTGTGTGTGTGTGTGTGTGTGTGTTTGGTGAGATTGTATCTACAATTTATTTAGTAGTTCTGATATGTCATTATTTGTTTTTTTAAAACTTTGTGTTTGGGCAACACAGTCAAATATAAGGACATAAACTTTGGTGTTAGAAAATTATCAGCTGAAATCCTTGCTCAGGTAAGTGGGGTCTTTCAGGTGGTGCATCCCTATAATCCTAAGATATGGGAGGTTGAAACAGGAGGATCATAGGTTCAAAACCAGCCTCAGCAACTTCGTGAGAGCCTCAGCAATTAAGCAAGACCCTGTTTGATAATAAAATAAATGTATAAGCAGTAAAAAGGACTGATAGTGTACCTTGAAGATAGAGTGCTTCAGGGTTCAATACTCGGTATCAAAAAAGAAAAAAGGGTATTTTTCATCATGATAACATGATAAATCATACTATTAAAAGTTTTCAATATCCTCATTAGAGAAAAGAATTGATAGATACAAAATAAGAACACTAATGGAAATGTGTGCATGTATGCCTTTATCAGTTTGTACCTAACAAAGATGTATGATTACAATGCATCAA